>CAJUXJ010001213.1:0-17500 GCA_910589775.1 Avena eriantha
ATTTGTATGGATTTCTGGAATTGATTAGCATAGAAGAGCCCTCTTTACCATTCTCTATAAATGGACTATTCTATTGTATAGATATGGAGAGGGGCGTATCCAACCCCCTTTTATCCACTAGTTTCCCCCTCTTTAGTTTAAGAGGGTAGAGCAGCTTGGTAGCTCACAAGGCTCATACCCTTGGGTTGCAGGTTCGATTCCCACTACCCATCCATACTCCTTCTTTTTGTATATGGATTTTTTTCTTTCCTAAAAGAAAAGGGTTTCGGTTTAACCGTTTTTTCTCGGAACAAGAAACCGTAAAAAAGAAAGAGTAAATATTAATGAAAAGCGTCCATTGTCTAATGGATAGGACAGAGGTCTTCTAAACCTTTGGTATAGGTTCAAATCCTATTGGACGCAATCTTATTTCTATCTATTCTTTAAATAACTATACTAAAAACTAAGAAAACTTGTTTGCATGATTCAAATGATCAAATGAAAAATCTTTCTCAACGATTCTTCTTCTATTAACAAAAGTAGACATGCAAAATTTATGTTTGCTGCTGAAGAGAAAACCGTTCCAGCTGTTCCTGAATAGCTTCCTTCAAAAGGATTTCCGCTTGCTCGGTGAATGTCTTGCTAGAAGATAGAATTTCTTGGAATTGAGGTTTAGTATCTTTTAGGTGTTTACGTAACTCATCCAGAAATTTATTTACCTGTTCAATCTCTAACGAATCAAGATATCCTCTCGTTCCGGTATAAATAGTAGCTATCTGCTCTTCCACTGGGAGAGGGTTTGCCTGGGATTGTTTAAGCAATTCCCTTAATCGTCGACCCCTTGCCAATTGATTCTGACTTGTTTTATCGAGAGCAGAGGCGAATTGTGCAAAGGCTTGTAACTCTGCGAATTGAGCTAGTTCCAATTTTGATTTGCCAGCTACTTGTTTCATGGCTTTAATTTGAGCCGCGGATCCTACTCTGGAAACAGAAATACCCACATTAATAGCAGGTCGAATTCCGGCATTGAATAGATCTGCAGATAAGAATATTTGTCCATCTGTAATAGAGATTACATTAGTAGGAATATAGGCAGAAACGTCTCCAGATTGAGTCTCGACTATTGGTAAAGCGGTCATACTTCCTTCGCCTAAAAGAGAATTTAATTTAGCGGCTCTTTCTAAAAGGCGTGAATGCAAATAAAAAACATCCCCTGGATAAGCTTCACGGCCGGGGGGTCTTCTTAATAGAAGGGACATTTGGCGATAAGCTTGCGCCTGTTTGGAGAGATCATCATAAATTATTAAAGTATGTCGTTCGCGGTACATAAAATACTCAGCCAGGGCTGCTCCCGTATAAGGAGCGAGGTATTGTAATGTAGCAGGCGAGTCCGCCATTTCAGCTACTACAATAGTGTATTCCATGGCCCCCTCCTCATGGAAAGTAGTTACTACTTGAGCCACAGAGGATGCTCTTTGACCGATAGCTACATAAACACATATTACATTTTGTCCTTTTTGATTGAGAATTGTATCTGTGGCTACTGCTGTTTTGCCAGTCTGTCTGTCCCCAATAATTAACTCTCGCTGACCGCGCCCTATAGGGATCATCGAATCGATAGCAATAAGCCCTGTTTGAAGAGGTTCATATACAGAACGCCTGGAAATTATACTTGGAGCAGGGGATTCAATTAAGCGAGATTCCGAAGCTATAATTTCGCCTTTCCCATCAATAGGTTTAGCCAGAGCATTTATAACACGACCCAAGTAAGCCTCACTCACGGGTATCTGAGCAATTCTTCCTGTTGCTTTTACAAAACTTCCCTCTTGTATCATCAACCCATCGCCCATTAATACAATCCCAACATTTTTGGATTCCAAATTCAGAGCAATACCCCTAGTGCCTTCTGCAAATTCGACTAATTCACCTGACATTATTTCACCAAGACCTATAATACGAGCAATCCCATCCCCCACTTGAACTACGCGACCAATATTCTCAATCCCTACTTTCCTATTATATTGTTCAATACGTTCGCGGAGAATTTTATGAATTTCGTCGACTCGAAGGGTTGCCATTAGCGTTTCTTGACTCTTTTTTCGGAAGCTAGGGGAAAAATAATGCCTAAATTCTAAACGAAAGTAGAAGTTCAAGGCCTAATTAATTTAATTATCTCTTCCATTCCATGGACCCGAGAATACCAATATTAGCACGAATCGTACGGAAATGTAACTCGGTATTCAAACAACTATTCAGAGTTCCTAGAGCTCCTTGTACGGCCTGTTGGAAAACCCGTTGTCGGACCTGATTCATTGCCCTTTGTTTTTCAAAATAAAGGGTTTCATTTTTAGACTTTTCTAATTGTTCCAAACTAATAGAAGTAGCATTAATCAAATTTTCTTTTTCTCGTTCTATCTCAGAGTATCCATTCATTCGATACTCATCCGCTTCTAGTTCGACTTTCTGTAATCGAACCCGAGCTTTTTCGAGTTGCTCAATGGTCCCTCTACGCAATTCTTCCGAATTTCGAATAGTACTCAAGATCCTCTGTTTTCGATTATCTAATAAATCTTTTAATGAAAGTAGATTATCTTGCTATTAAGTTTACAACTTTTATGATCTCTTCCCGAACCAAACATGAACCTTTCGATTCATTTGGCTCTCACGCTCTTTTTTTCTTTATTTTGCTTTTGCTATTTCCATATCCTTTTTTGTTAAGTAATGAGCCTATCCTCTATTTTCCCTTTTCTGTTTATATTTCAATATACCGAAACCCATATAAGACTAGATAAATATTAAGAGGACTCTTCTTCCTAGATAAAAATCTATCATGGTCAGCAAAGTTGTTTCTTTATTTCTATTTGCCCTTTAGTTAATAATTTCAATTTCATTAAGAAAAACTAACCAAATAAATGGAAAATGCAAATTAATAGAATTTTTTTTCTTCAAATCCAAAAAATTTCTCTTTTTTTATAGATAGGATAGGTCGTCGATTCGGCATTGGATAAAAAAGGGCAGGGTGCTCCTTTTTCTAGTAAATAGTTCAAACCATTTTATCGATATGAGTGTTCTATATCAGATAAATTCTACATTAGTCATTTCCCATTTAAAGCATTTAGGTACTAATACTAATATAGTTGTAGAAAGAGTACCTCTTTTTGCCTGGACTTCAAGCAGTTTAGCTTTAACCGTGTTAATAGTCTCACATTATTGGTTTATAGAGAATCAAAGTTGATTTACCAATGAGTCGCGAAATGCTATGGTTCTTCCATATGATTTATGAATTTATTCAGAAGTAATTCGTCGAGATCGTGCACCCTTTTCTTATTTATCCGAAAAATACTAAAAAATATTATAAAGTGCAGCCGGATAGATCCAATCTATTCTTGAAATAGACAACTCGCACACACTCCCTTTCCAAAAAAAATCAAAACACCAACCACTACAGTTAGATTTATTAGATTTGTTGCTAAAATATCGGTATTAAGCCCGAAACTGCCAGCGGATGGCCAGTGAGCTAAAAAAACGAAAGAATGGGTTACATTTTTCATATGCTCTCCTCTTATAGATAGGACAAACAAAGAACAAAGTTTTTCGATCACTTACTTCGCTCGCCGTTTTTTGATCGGTTTTTTTAATGCAAATAGATTCAATCTAGTAATTTCTTTTAGATTAAGTCTTAGGTCTTCTTTGACCTGTGAAAGACCTCCTTTGTTGAAATGTTCTGTTCCAAAAATTCCTAAAATAAAAGGAAAAAAACTTTCCACTTTCCTAAACTAAGTACGGGAAGGAAGAAGGGGAGCATATCTTCTAAATTAATCATAATCAACTCAGCCCTTCCTGGGGTGGGGTATTGTCTGTCCCGATAAATAGCTAATTCCAGCAGTAATAAATAGGAGTAAATAAAATAAAGTATTGATATAATTGGAATTGCAGAAGCAAATACCCATTTAACTAAAAAAAAGAAAAAAGGTATCTAATCGAAAGAGCTTATTTTATTTGTTAGGATTAAACAAAAGGGTTCGCAAATAAAAGCGCTAGTGCCACAACTAGTCCATAAATTGTTAAAGCTTCCATAAAAGCTAGACTAAGCAATAAAGTACCTCGTATTTTACCTTCTGCTTCTGGCTGTCTCGCAATACCTTCTACAGCTTGTCCTGCAGCAGTACCTTGACCAACTCCAGGCCCAATAGAAGCAAGCCCTACGGCCAATCCAGCAGCAATAACAGAAGCAGCAGCAATTAATGGATTCATGGTGAGTTCCTCGTGTCAAAAAAAAAATGGTTAAGGATACAATCAACCAAGAAATTCTTACTTCTAAGCTCTATCTCTATTGGGGAGAAGTAACTAAAAAAGTACAAATTGAAATTATAATGTGAATTGTCCGAACTACATAGAAGGGAATTCCATATCTCGGATTAGATAATGAATCTAACCTAGGAATATATAATACCCTATATACATTTGTTTCTTCTATTTTGTTTGCGTATTTTCTCATTTTCTATTGAATCGGATTCTAAAATCATTGCTTAACGCAGAAAACCGTATAAAAGGTGACTCCACTCCACTTCTAGACATTAAGGATATATAGTATAGATCCAGTCTGACTCCACCCTCCCTCATTACTGCATCTATACTTTGACAATTCCATAATATAGTTATAGTCTATTTTCTCTCCTACAACTCTAGGTTGTATATTCATACGCATTTCTAACTATTTTTTTGCAACCAAGCGGATTATCTGGAACCACGCATGAATTGAGCTAAGCTGAAAAAAAAAATACTATTTCCAAAACTAGTCAATTCAATGATGACCCTCCATGGATTCACCTATATAGGCTGCGGCTAATGTTGCAAAAATAAGAGCTTGAATACCGCTTGTAAATAATCCAAGAAACATGACAGGTATAGGGACTACTAAGGGGACTAAAGAAACAAGAACAACAACGACTAATTCATCCGCTAATATATTCCCGAAAAGTCGAAAGCTAAGCGATAATGGTTTTGTGAAATCCTCTAGGATGTTAATTGGTAAAAGGATTGGGGTTGGTTTAATATATTTCTCGAAATAGCTCAATCCTTTTTTGCTAAGACCCGCATAAAAATATGCTGCTGACGTGAGTAAAGCTAAAGCAACAGTAGTATTTATATCATTCGTGGGCGCTGCTAATTCCCCATGGGGTAACTCTATAATTTTCCAAGGTAAAAGAGCACCCGACCAATTCGAAACAAAAATAAAAAGGAACATAGTCCCGATAAAGGGAACCCAGGGACCATATTCTTCTCCAATCTGAGTTTTGCTCAAGTCTCGAATAAACTCAAGGACATATTCAAAGAAATTCTGACCGTCGGTCGGGATGGTTTGTGGATTCCGAACAGCTATGACAACTGAACCTAATAAGATAGTAATTACGACCCAAGAAGTGATGAGTACTTGGGCATGAATTTGGAAACCTCCTATTTGCCAATAGAAGTGTTGGCCTACTTCTACACCCGATATATCGTATAACTCCTTGAGTGTTTTAATGGAACAAGGTATAATATTCATATTGTCCTCTGATAAAAATTGAACTTCAAAAAAGGAATTCTTTTGATTCAACCATCTCTTTCTCAACTCAGCAACTTGAAGTATTAATCTTATATTTAGGAGACCAAGAAAGCACATCAGATCATAATATATATCAATACCCTCTAATATATATCAATATTCCCCTTCTTTTTTCTATGCAAAACGAAAAAGAATAGTAAGTGATTCCATAAATCTACGCAGTTGCCCAAGAATTCACTATTCTTCTTAATCAACGATTTCTTATATAGAGAGAACGCCCTTCACAAATTGCAAATACTAATTTGTTAAGAATCAATCGAATTGAAGTCATAGTGTCATCGTTGGCTGGAATCGATATATTCGCGAGATCCGGGTCGCAATTTGTATCGACTAAAGAAATAGTAGGAATCCCCAAAATGGCACACTCCCGAAGAGCTATATACTCTTTTTGCTGATCAAGGACGATCACAATGTCTGGCAATCTCGTCATATATTTGATCCCGCCGAGATATCTTTGCAAGGTGGATAATTTTCTCTTCAAGATTGCCACATCTCTTTTTGGGAGATGTTGGAATTTTCCCATTTTTTCTTCTGCTCTTAAATCTCTAAATTGAGAAAGTCTAGTTTTCGTAATCGACCAATTAGTTAACATACCACTGAACCACTTTTTATTAACATAATGACAACGAGCCCTTATTGCAGCTGATGCTACTAAATCCGTTGCTCTTTTTTTTGTGCCAACAATTAAGAAACTTTTTCCCTGACTTGCTGCATCAAAAACTAAATCACAACCTTCTGATAAAAAACGAGCCGTTCTAGCGAGATTTATAATATGAGTACCTTTACGCTTTGCCGAAATGTAAGGGGCCATTTTAGGATTCCATTTCTTAATACCATGACCAAAATGAACTCCTGCTTCTATCATCTCTTTCAAATTGATGTTCCAATATCTTCTTGTCATTTTTTCCACACTTCCTTTTGATTGTTTCTTTTTTTTTCATCCTACCATTCCATTACGGAATTTTATTCTTTTTGAAGATTAAGAAAGATCCGAAATAGCTTGAAATAAATAATAATTGTTCCGAAGGAACCTTCCCTTCTACTGAGAGTTGGCCATTGATACATTGTATAAACATAACCTTAAATGTATTAACCGACTTCTTTTACTTATTTTAAAATTTTAAATAAAAATATAAAATTTGACCTCTTAGTGTTCTAAGTTAAAAAGTCTAGTAAAGTAAAAAAATCTGCTTTATGTATCCTTAAATCGTATAAATGGGGGTAAATGGGGGTTCTGATGTCTCATAGAAATTGTTTGTTACGTCAAAATCTGAAGAAACTAATTCTGTATGGAGAAATAAAAAATCTCTCATTTCCGACGCGAATAGATTTTGTTTTTGAATTTCGAAATAAAGGTTCTTGTCTTGTGGGGAACGATGCACAAATTTTAGGAATCCGGTACCAACAGGTATAATCCCCCCCAGAACTACGTTTTCTTTCAACCCTTTCAACCAATCAATGCGACCTCGTAGGGCAGCTTTTGCTAAAACTCGAGCAGTTTCTTGAAAACTTGCTTCAGATATGAAACTTTGGGTATTCAGGGAAGCCCTTGTTATTCCCAATAAGATTGCCCGATAATAGATCGATTCATCCAAAGCTCGCCCTGCTCGTTCCGCTCGCAATAGTCCGATTAATTCCCCAGGTGAAAAAACATTAGACATTCCATCTTCAGAAACCCGCACTTTTGATGTTACTTGGCGTATAATAATCTCTATATGTCTATTATGAATTTGTACCCCTTGGGATCGATAAACCTTTTGGATTTTATTAACCAAAGAGATACGACTTTGGGCTTTGGTTAGCTCAGCTCCAATCAAGAATCCCCAGGGGACCCCAAGAATTCTTGGTATACGCTCATTCCAATCCTCAATTCTCCTTTCGAGATTCGGGGATAATGAATCAATTGAACGCGCTTCAAAGATTTGTTCCACTTTTGGAAGACCTTGCGTTATGTCACTAGATCTCGATTTTTCATATATAAACGTAACTAACCTATCCCCTTTGTAAAGGATTTCTCCATAATGACCATTAACAGTTGCTCCTGTAGTGGCCAAATAAGGTTTAGCTGCTCTTATAACAAAGGAATCCATATTAACAATGAAAATTTGACCAGATTTTTTTATGTGCGATTTAAATATACATGCATTTTCACAAATAAATTGTCCAAGGTGAATTATTGCTGATGTCTCTTCCCAAGAATCATGATGGACAAAGCGACAATTCAAAAGTAATGGATCCAACATTATGTTACTATCGAAATTCGAAATCCTTTGATTTTCATCTATTAAAGAGTATTTAAGTCCTTGAAGTACTTGGAAGGTTTGTTTCAAATTGGCAAGGAACAAATATTTTTTTAACAGGATCTTATTATACGTTAGTAAATAGTAAGATGAAGAAAAATTCGATATACTAGGTACAATAACGCCTAAGGGCCCAAAAATTTCTTGAATAGGAATTCTAGGATTCAATTCTTTTATCGCATTGGGATGTTTTAAATTCTTGAATAAACCAATTCGAGAACAGTTGGATGCCGACAAAATCATCAAAGGTTGGTATTCTTTATTTCGATTCAACAATGTACCAATAGCTTCTTGATGTTGGCTAAGTGATTCAATCTTCGCCTTGGAATAAAAGGAATTTATATTGGTGCGATTTAACCTATTATGGGGAATCGGTCCTGCACTTGTCCTATCATACCTTTTTCGTGTATATGAAATAGTGGACTTGACTAACTCAATTCTTAGGAAATCGCGAATAAGGTCATTTGCTCTTACCTCAACAAGGGAAGCACCAGCCTTCTCTTTTTCTTCTTGTTCCCAATTCACTACTAAGCAAGTTCTAACAAATTGACTATTTGTGTGATAAATTCTTTGAGTTAACTTGCTATTTTCATGAGAAATAAAATTGACAAGTCGAAGTTGGAGATTATCTTCTTCTTGCAAGAGATCCTGGGGGAAAAGTGTTGCTAAATTTCTCCTTTCGTCCATTTCATATGCGACTGCAGGTCGAACGAAAACAAAATACTTTTCCTTGCTCTTGAGAATTTTTTTTCGTTGAACATAGACCCAATTTTTCTTTTTTTTTGATTCCTTAGAATATTTTTTTTTCCTTCTGGTGGTATCAAACAGCCACCTAATACCTTATCTGCCTCTTCAGGAAAATGAATATCTCCGGAAAATATTTTTAGTTCTGTATGGCTTTTTTTTCTCCTCACTCGGACCAGTCCACCTAGTCGACTTCTTGTATTTTTTGTGAGTTGTGTATTCACTCCAATAATACTATTGTCAAGTACCTTTAGGTATGAAGATCTCGGCAAGATATGCAGTTCTTGAAGAATGAAAAAAAACCGATCCACTTCTTTTTGGTATTTTAGACTAAATTCTTTTGTTCCTCGATGCTCAATAAAACCCTCTTTTTTTAAGATAGAATCTTCCTCTGGACTATCGTATTCGTCCTCGGGATCTTCTTCTAAGTCTTCTTCTAAAGTCCCATATTTGTCCTCTGAGCTTTCCCCGGGGTTCCCATATTCATCTTCTGAGTCTTCCTCTAGAGTTCCATATTCGCCCTCTCGGGTCCTATATTTGCTCTCTGGGCTTCCATATCCGTCTTCTGAGTCTTTCTCTAAAGTCCTATATTCGTTCTCTGGGTTCCCATATTCGTTCTCTGGACTCCCGTATTCGTCTTCTAGGGTTTCATATTTGTATTCGCCTTCTCGGGTCCTATATTTGTCTTCTAGGGTCTCATATTCGTCTTCTAAGTCTTCCTCTCGAGTCCTATATTCTTCCTCTAGGGTCCTATATCTAAATTTCACAATTCCCGAACCCTTTTTATCTTTTCTGTATTGTGGATCGTCAAAATAAGCAAAAATAGTATTTCTACGTAAAACACCCATAAAGGGGATTTCGATAGAAATACCCAAACAGGATATTAATTCTTTCTCTTGTTCTTGATGGTATTGTAATGGAATGACGAACCTATTTCTTCGCTTTTTTGCCAACAAATCCGAATTATCTTGAAAAATAGAAGGATAGATCAAGTTCCAATGGCCGTTGGCCATGATTCGATCCGACATTGAATAATCAAAAATTTCCCTATCTTTTTTACCATAAGTATTCATTTGATCTTGATCCTTGTGGATTGAAAAAGACGCTATACTGGATCTGCATATACTTACTGACAATATCCATAAATGGCTTGTTTTTGGTAATCGACGAAGATTACCATATTGATATTCGGGCGCATGGTAAACATCAGTACTCCAGTGCATTTCGCCGTCTGATTCGGAATAAATATGCTTTTGTACCCTTTCTTTAAAATGTAAAGTGGACGTTCCGGCACGAATCTCCGCAATTACTTGTTCGGATTTTACATATTGATTATTTTGCACTAGAATCAAGCTTTTTGAGGGAATACTCACACTATATAGAATATCTTGACTCTGAATAGTTACATGCAAGTCTATATAACATAGAAAAGCAGGCTGTCCATGGCGGGTACGTGTGGGGTGAACCAAATTTTCAGTGAATTGGATTTTTCCATTCGAAGGGGATCGTACAAGGTCGGCAGTACCCCCTGTGAATACTCCCCCAGTATGAAAAGTTCTTAATGTTAGTTGAGTCCCGGGCTCCCCAATTGATTGACCCGCAATAACACCCACGGCTTCTCCCAATTCTACGAGATCGCTATGAGTAGGACTCCGGCCATAACAGAATTGACAGATCCAAGAAGTGCTTCGGCAGGTAAAGGGGGTTCTAATATATATTGGTTGTGCTCGAAATGGTTGTGCTCGAAAGGCAGTTATGAATCGATTCACTAATCCAATTCCGATATCTTGATTTCGAGCGGCAATGCATCGTGAACCGATATATATATCGTCTGCTAATACACGACCAATTAGTGTTTGGGCAAAAAGTTTTTCCGTCATCCCATTTTGAGGACTAACAGAAATACCTCGGATAGTACCACAATCTCTTCTACGCACAAGAATATGTTGAACTACTTCAACAAGTCTACGTGTAAGATATCCAGCATCTGCTGTTCGTACAGCAGTATCTACAACCCCTTTGCGGGCTCCATAGCAGGAAATTATATATTCTGTCAAAGAAAGCCCCTCGCGTAAATTGCTTTGAATAGGTAAATCGATCATTTGTCCTTGAGGGTCTGCCATTAATCCTCTCATACCTACTAATTGGTGTACCTGAGATGCATTTCCTCTGGCTCCTGAAAAAGACATTAGATAGACTGGATTAGAAGGATCCGTTATCCGAAAATTCGAATTCATTTCTTGTTTCAAATATTCACTTGTCGCATACCATATCTCAACGGATTGGCGTAATTTTTCTACCGCGTGTATAGCCCCATAATAATAGTGTTTCTCCAAAAGAAAACTTTGTTGCTCCGCGTCTTGGACTAACCATCCCTTAGAGGGTATTGTTAAAAGATCCTCGATTCCTAACGAAATCGATGTAGTAGTGGCTTGATGGAAGCCCAGAGTCTTTAGTTGATCCAGTATATGGGATGTATATCCCATTCCGAAATGATCTATTAATCTGCTAATAAGTCGTTTCATACCAGTTCCGTCTATCTCTTTATTATGAAAGACCAGATTGGCCCGTTCCGCCATACATAAGTACCCCCTTTTCGGCTGAGTAGGATTCGACAATTGCTGAGTAGGATTCGACAATGGGCCTGAGTCAGTGATTCGAAAATTTAATTAACTTCATTTCCTTAATCTCAATCTGGATTCGCGTGGCAAAAATGATGATACTACGGAAATCGGAATGCCCCCCAAAAGGGGAGGGGCATCGCCGAATCTAACTTCCTTGTTTATATAATGTATGAATAGGCCTGACTAAATCCTTGTATGGCTTCCTCTATTTCTCTATAAAAAGAAATATGACCAAGAGTGGTTCGAATGTATATAGAACGAATTTCTTTTTTTCTATTTCCCACTATTAGATAGTGGGCATAAATCTCATGATAAGTCCCCAAAGATTCATATTGAACTTCAATTGGAACTTCTTTTGACCCAATGACGCGTTGATCCAGTTTCCATCGTAGCCACAAGGGACTGTCTAAACTGATTAGTTTCTGTCTATAAGCTCCCAGTGCATCATAAGAACTAGAAAAGTGGGGCTCTTTATCTTTCGTATACTTAGAATTATTATTATTGTAATTTACTTTTTGATTTGGATAGTTTTCGCAACTATTATATCTATTTGCACAAATACCTCGGCGGTTTCCAATCGTTAATACATAAAGCCCGATAAGCATGTCTTGGGTTGGTACGCAAATAGGATCTCCAATAGCAGGAGATAAGAGATTCATATGAGAAAACATAAGTAAACGGGCTTCCGCCTGAGCTTCCAAGGATAAAGGTAGATGAACAGCCATTTGATCCCCATCAAAATCCGCATTGAAACCCTTACACACTAATGGGTGTAAAGAAATAGTACGCCCCTCTACTAAAGTGGGTTGAAAGGCCTGTATGCCTAATCTATGCAGGGTAGGTGCTCTATTTAACAGTACAGGATGTCCCCGCATAACTTCTTGAAGTATTTCCCATACAATGGGTTCCTTTTCCCAAATTTTCCTTTTAGCAATCCTGACATTAGAAGTAGCGCGTTTCGTGATTAAATCGCGAATTACAAATAGCTGAAAAAGCTTTATTGCTATCTCTAGAGGTAATCCACATTGATGTAATGAAAGCGAAGGACCCACAACAATGACAGAACGCCCCGAGTAATCGACCCGTTTCCCAAGCAGAGTCTCGCGAAACCTTCCCTCTTTACCTTCAATTACATCTGAAAGTGATTTGTATACTTTATTGTGACCATCCCTTATCGGTTGCCCGCGGGACCCACTATCAAGAAGTGTATCCACGGCTTCTTGTACCAATTTTTCCTGGCACATTACTAAATCCGCAGGCGCTAATTCACTTCTTTTTAATAGATAGGCAAGGTTGTTGTTCCGACGGATAACTCTCTTATAAAGTTCATTAATGTCCGAAGTCACTACTTTATCTCCAGACCTATAAACGATGGGTCTCAATTCGGGAGGAAGAACCGGTAATAAGCACAAAACCATCCATTCTGGTTCCACATTTGTTTGAATAAAATGTTTTGCCAATTGCATGCGTCTAATCAAAAAAACTTTTCTTATTCGTCTTTTTCTATCTTCCCATTCATCTCCACTATACCCCTCGTCTTCTAATTCCTTCCATTCGACCAAGGAATTCTCTATAATAATTCGCAAATCCAAATCTGCTAATTGTTCTCTAATAGCACCTGCTCCTGTCGCAATTTCCCGATTTCGAAATGTTGCAAAGCCTGGGGTAGAAAAAAAGGGAGAAATGCTGTGGTTACAGGATGAAATTTCCTCTTCGAATAAACCTCGTAATCGTAAAAAAGTGGGTTTTTTAGTGCTGGGCCTAGCAAAAGAGAAATCGCCGTATACTAGGCCCTCCAACTTCTTAAGAGGTTTATCTAAAAGATTCGCGATATAACTAGGAAGACCTTTCAAATACCACACATGAGTCACGGGACATGCGAGTTTGATGTATCCCATTTGATATCTTCGTATCCGAGAATCCACAAATTCCACCCCGCATTTTTGGCAAAATCTCTCGTCTTCATTTTCAGCTCCGCTCGCTCGAGAATTGCCACAAGCGCAAATTCCGCTTTTTATGGGTCCAAAGATTCTTTCGCAAAACAATCCATCTTTTTCTGGTTTATCAGTTTTATAATGAAAAGTAGAGGGCCTTGTGACTTCGCCAACGACTTCTCCATTAGGTAGGTTTTTGTTAGCCCAAGCCTTTATTTGTTGAGGGGAAACGAGTCCAATTTGAAGTTGTTGATGTTTATATTGGTCAATCATAAAATAGAAATAAGAAAAGAATTTATATTTATTCCGATCAAATCAAACTTCCTCCCTATTAACCTGGAAGTTCTTCTCAGATACAAGGAAATGATTCAGTTCTAGAGCCAAAGATCGTAGTTCTCGAACGAGCACTCGAAAAGATTCTGGAGGATCCTCGTGATTAGGTATTCGTTTTCCCCAGATCGTAGCATTAAGTATTTCTTGGCGAGCTATAAGATGGTCAGATTTATAAGTAAGTATCTCTTGTAAAATATGAGCAACACCAAATCCTTCTAAAGCCCAAACTTCCATTTCTCCTACTCGTTGTCCCCCTTGCTTGGCTCTTCCTCTAACGGGTTGTTGTGTAACAAGTGAGTAGGGCCCAGTAGAACGCCCATGAATTTTCTCATCCACTTGATGAATTAATTTTAAGATATAGGACTTCCCTATTAGAACAGGTTGTTCGAAGGGGTCTCCTGTTCTTCCATCAAATATTCTGCTTTTTCCCGGGTACTCGGGTTCAAATACCCATGGATTTTTTGTTTCTTTACTGGCTTCATATAATTCTGAAAACACAAGTTTTCTTGAAGCCTCTTGCTCATATCTCTCATCAAAGGGTGCTATTCTATAATGTTTCTTTAGCAGATCCCCCGCTAATCCGAGCGAGCTTTCAAATATTTGTCCCACATTCATTCGGGAGGGTACTCCTAAGGGATTGAAGACCATATCAACAGGTGTTCCATCTTGCAAATAGGGCATATCTTGCCTAGGCAAAATTTTGGAAATAATCCCCTTATTCCCATGTCTTCCGGCTACTTTATCCCCAACTTTGATTTCACGTTTCTGTAAAATATATACACGAACCGTTATGTCGAGGGGGTCCCTCTGGATCCATTTCACATCGATAACGCGCCCTCTTCCACCTATAGGTAATTTGAGAGAAGTTTCTTTTGAAGTGGATACCTCAAGGCCAAAGATGGCCCGTAATAATCCAGCTTCCGCGATATACGATGATTCACTCGCTATCTGAGGCGTTAATTTACCTACTAAAATATCACCAGTTTCTACCCAGGATCCCAACCTAACAACTCCATTTCTGTCCAAATTGCGGAGTAAATGTTCTTCTAGATGTGGTATTTCTTTAGTGATTTTTTCAGCAGAGCCTTGGCTTGTCGTATCCGTCTGAATTTCATATTTCCGGATGTGAAAAGAGGTATAAATATCCTCATATACCAAACGTTCGCAAATTAGTACTGCGTCTTCAAAATTGTAACCTTCCCATGGCATATAAGCTACTAATACGTTTTTTCCTAAAGCAAGTTCCCCCCCAACTGTAGCAGCTCCCTCTGCTAAAATTTGTCCCTTTTTAATGGATTTACCCTGGGGGACCCGGGGTTTTTGGTGCATACAAGTATTTTTGTTCGAGCGACGGTGGTTAACTAAAGGAATACTTATAGTCTTCCCACGACTTGATAAAAGGATCTTATGACTATCAGTAGAAACGATCTTTCCCTCGCGTTCGGCTATAATGGAAACCCTCGAATCTAGAGCTGTTTGGCGTTCCAATCCAGTTCCAACAATGCACTTTTCGGACCGAGAAAGGGGAACTGCTTGGCGCTGCATATTAGAACTCATTAAAGCCCGATTCGCATCATTGTGCTCAATAAAAGGAATGAGAGAACCTCCAATAGAAAAATATTGGAAAGGAAAAATACTTCTAACATGAATCTGTTCCCATGCAATAGTCAGGAATTCTTGACGGTATCTAGCTGGAACAACCTGCTCCTCCTGAATACCTTGATTCAAGGACAAAGAATTTCCTGCTGCTATCATATAATATTCATCTCTATTTGGTGATAGATAAACCACCTCTCTAGCTTTTTTTTTTTTCTTTCTCAGCAGATATTTCATAAAACGGACTCTCTATGGATCCCCACAAGTGATCAATTCTCGCATGAATTGCTAAGGATCCAGTAAGTCCAACATTGATTCCTTCGGACGTGTCAATTGGACAAATACGCCCATAGTGACTCGGATGAATATCTCGGCTCCGAAAACTTGCAGTTCTCCCGGTCAACCCTCCAGGACCTAAACAACTCACTTTTCGCCCATGAACAGTTTGTGTCAATGGATTCGTTTGATCAAAAACTTGAGATAACGGATATGTACCAAAAAAGGTCTCATAAGTAGTTATTAATAAAATCGAAGTTGAAGTTGGAGTTACCAAAGTTTGGGGAGTCGGTTTCGATTGACGTATGAATACTCTACGAATAGTTTTTTGAACTGCATGTTGTAAACGACCAAGAGCCAGTCCGAATTGATCTTGTAACAGATCTGCAACCGAACGAATACGTTTATTTTTCAAGTGATTCATATCGTCATCGTCAAGTATACCCGTTCCAAATTTCATTCCAATCAAATGATCCGTAGCGGCCAATACATCTCGTGGTAACAAAAATGTATTGTTCTGAGGTATATCAAGATTAAGTCTCCGATTCATATTTCGTCGACCAATCCTTCCTAATTCACATTTTTGTTGAAAAAATTTCTTTTGTAATTCCTCACATAAGGACTCCGAAAATACCAGGTCTCCACCTACGCAAGCAAATTGTTGATAAAACTCCAAAATAGCTTTTTCTTTTGACTCAATCCTCTTCTTCTCCTTAGCATTCGGGAAAGACAAAAAAATTTCAGGGTAGGAAACATTATCTAGAATTTCTCTTAGATTCGAACCCATAGCTGATGATAGAACTAGAATAGATATCTTTTGTTTTCTACTCACGCGAGCCCATATCCTTTCTTTTTTATCAATTGCTAATTCCGATCTTCCTCCCCAATCTGATATTATAGTTCCGGTGTAGATAGAAATTCCCTTATGGTCTAATTCCGAACGGTAGTAAATACCAGGACTTAGCAATATTTGATTGATCACAATTCGGTATATTCCATTTATAATAAAGGTTCCTAAGGAATTCATTATAGGAATGTTTCCAATAGAAATGGTTTGCTTTTGCACATCGAAACCAAAAATTAATCTCGCGGATACATATAATTCGGAAGAATAGGTGAGTGATTCATACACAGCATCCCTTTCTTTTATCGAGGGTTCTAGCAATTGATACCCTTTCGCAAATAATTGAAATGCAATTTCGTGATCTGGGTCTTTAATTGTTGGAAACTTGTCAAGTTCTTCTGCCAAGGCTTGATTAATGAACCTACAAAATCCCTCGAATTGGATCTGACTAAATCCGGGTATTGTGGACATTCCCTCGTTTCCATTCCGGAGCATCTTAATCTTAAGTTTCCTGTTTATCAAAGAAAAATTCCATTATCAGCTCACTCTTAATCAATCCCTATGGATTGATCTAGCAATCATGGAATCTATATTCTGTTTACTGAATCACATGAAATTCTAGGGAACTCCACACACGTATTTCATATATGTATTTCATACATATGAATAGAGACTATTTTGACGAAAGTTCCTGTTTTCCAGGGGAGGGGTACAAATGGAATGAAAATGAATTGATAAAACATTCCTAGAAAAAAATTCTGCTACTTATACTTTCATGATATTCTAATCAGATTGGATGGAAAATATTTCTCATTTTATCTCCTTTCTATTATTAATGTAATAAAGCCATAATATAATAAATACACTAGAAAGTTTGACTTTACTTCGATTTAGAATTTTATGCTATGTATCCGTATTTTTATTCTTTTTCTTTCTTAACTTAAGGAATTTACAAATATCTTCCCCTTTCCTATCCCCTTCTACCATCTCTCTATCTCCCTCATCTCTTAATAGTTCGGTTTTCCGCGATTTTTTCCATTCCTCTGTGTAAATAGCCTAATATGGGTTCACAATCAATAACATCTTCACCATCGAGAGTAACGATCAGTCGAAGAACACCATGCATTGATGGGTGTTGAGGGCCCATATTGACTATCATGAGATCTTTTCTTGTAAGCGGTAGACTCATATCCTTTCTTCCTTAATTCATTATTCCATGAAAATGGATTATTCCATGAATTCCTCAAAACGAGGCTCATCAA
>CAJUXJ010001213.1:40000-41347 GCA_910589775.1 Avena eriantha
ATTGCAGTCATGGTAAGATCTTGGTTTATTCAAATTGCAAGGACTCCCAAGCACACGTATTAACTAGAAATAATATAGATAATAGAAGGCTTGTTATTTAACAGTATAACATAGACTATATACCAATGTCAACCAAATCAGCCCAAAGATTGGCTATCCATATAGCTAAATTAACCAAACCAAAAATTTTGTAAATGAAGTTAGTCCAAGTTAAAAACTAAGATTAGTCTTTTTTATTTTCCATATGGGTTGCCCGGGACTCGAACCCGGAACTAGTCGGATGGAGTAGATAATTCTTCTTTGTTACAATAGAGAAAAATCTCTCCCCAAATCGTGCTTGCATTTTTCATTGCACACGACTTTCCCTATGTAGAAATAGTCTATTTCTATCCCAAAGAGGAAGTTCTACTAATTTTTTAGTATTCGTAAATTAGTAAGTTGATTCGCCTACTCTTTATTATAATAAAAGGAACATTTCAGAATGTAAATTATTAAAGTTTTCTCTTGATCATTTATCTACCCTTTCTTTTCTGTTTATTAGTTTTGTCTAATGATTAATTAAGAGGCTTCACCAGGTCGTTGATACGTATAATATCAAAATACCAAATACGCTCACTGTGCGATCCACGGAAAGAAAAAAGGCTTGTTTTGGTGAACATCAAAGCAAAAACTAACTCTTGTTCGGTAAAAAATTCTTCTAAAAATGCCGAACCTAACCGTTGCATAAAAGTTCGTACCGTGCTTTTATGTTTACGAGCTAAAGTTCTAGCGCATGAAAGTCGAAGTATATACTTTAGTCGATATAAAGTCTGTTTTTTCGAAGATCCACTATGATAATGAAAAAGATTTCTACATATGCGACCAAATCGATCAAGAATATCCCAAATCTGATAAATCTGTCCAAATGGGTTTACTATAGGATGTCCCGATCCAGTACAAAATTGAGCTTTTGATAAGTATCCTATGAGGGCAGTAGCGGGGAACTATGGTATCTAATTTTTTCATTCGAGTATCTATTAGAAATAAATTCTCCAGCATTTGATTCCTTACTAACAAACTACTTTTTGGTACACTTGAAAGGTACACCATAAAATCGAAGCAAGAGTTTGCTAATTGGTTTAGATGGACCCTTCGGGGCTGAGTCCAAAAAGAGAATATAAATATTGCCACCAATGATAAGGTACCTTTCCCATTTCCTTGGCTTCAAAAAAGCGAGTTCTTTTGATTGCAAGAACTCAGCCCACGTTCCAATTGACCCATCGAACATACTGACTAAGAGGATCCATAAAGAGAACAATATGTTTTCCGAAAAAAAAAACCAGGGTACATTATCCCAATATGTTCCAT
>CAJUXJ010001214.1:0-29760 GCA_910589775.1 Avena eriantha
ATGGGGGCAGAGGCTGGCTAGGGTGGCCTCTAGCCATATATACCAAAGGGGAGGACTAGATGAGGTGAATTACCAAATTGGACATGGGGGAGGGCAGGGTGGCCAGGGATTGGTCCATTGTGGGAGGTGGAGAGGGGTAAGATGGTAATTGGGTCGTGCTGAACAGAGGGGGAGGTTGTGGCATCGTGGAAATAGTGGGGGGGGAATCTTGTAAGATATTTGTTGTCTCTCTCTCATTCTACTAGTACAAGGGCAATTGGGTACCTTGCTGGGGTAGAGCTACAGTGGTGGTCGACCAGTGAGGTGTCTTGATGTTGAGGATAAGCATTGATCAAGAATTGATGGAAAATGGAAGTCTTTAGAGTGGTGATTTGCTAGTTTGCCAAAATTGATCTAATAGGTGGTTGTGAAGGAAGTCCACAGACTTGCATTGGACCAAAGGAGAAAATTACTGGTAGGTAGATAAGGTCAAGGTAGACTCCTAAGTTTAATTGGGATTTTTAGGTGGAGTTTAAGTACACTTAAATCCAATTACTCAAAAAGGACAGAAATGATTTCTAGAAGATCAGTTGATAAAGTTCCATTGGACAGGGTTGGGTTTTGATGTGGGAGGGTCCCAATTGTGAATACACACTTAGGAGAATTTTCCCAAGATTTATTGGGATTAAAACTATTTAGAACAATTATTATTCCGATTCAGCCATTTAAGAAAATGGGCAAAAAGAAAAATAAAGCTTCTCAAAAATATTTAATTTTTGAGATGGAAAGATATTGTATGATTAGTGGAACTCACATCAGCCAAATGTTAGGGAAATGGTTGATGGGTTCGTAGCATGGAAAACAAAAAATTTCTACCGCAAGAACGAACAAAACCTAGATCTAATCTAGATAAAAGCCAAGATCTAATCTATTAGACATGAGCAACGAGATAGATAGGAACTAACCCTCGTAGATCCGAAAGCGTTAACGAGATTAGATCTCGTGGTTGATGTAGTCGATCACTTGCCGATCTCAAGATCGTGTGGACGATCCTTCCGGCGTCGCGTTCCAGCAGCGCTTCCGCAGTCGGTCAAGTGGACGATCCTTCCGGCGCCGCGATTCGGCAGCGCTTCCGCAGTCGGTCACACGTGCGGAGTCGAAGCAGACCTTCCTCTCCCCGTTCCAGCGAGCAGCGGAGGTAGTAGATCTTCTCCACGGAATCCCAGCAGCACGACGGCGTGGTGGTGGTGGTGGAGTAGAGAATTCTGCAGGGCTTCGCCTATGCCTGTGCAGAAGATGGTGGAGGAGAGAGGCGGCAGAGATTGGGTGTTATGGGAGCAGGGGAGGAGGGGGCGCCCCTGCCCCTCTATTTAAAGAAGGGAGGCGCCTAGGGAGGGGGAGTCCTTGTAGGACTCCCCTCCCTTGTAGGCCGGCGGATTGGAGGTGGGGGGAGGAGTCCTCCTCCCCCACGACTCCGTATCTTGACCCACCAGGACTCCTTGATCCCTATCTTGATTTTCAAGCAAACTCCAAGATATCTTCTAGAACCTTCCGGAACATTCCGAAACCTTCTAGAATCCTCATACAAACACTCCGGAACATTTCCTAACTCAGAAAATGATCCCCTATATATGAATCTTATTCTCCGGACCATTCCGGATCTCCTCGTGATGTCCCGAATCCAATCCGAGACTCCGAACAACATTCGGTCTCCAACGCACATTCCATATCTACTTAAAACAACTTCGAACCTTAAGTGTGTCACCCTACGGTTCGTGAATATGTAGACATGATAGAGACACATCTCCTATCAATAACCATCAGCGGGACCTGGAGATCCATAATGGCTCCCACATACTCAACGATGACTTCGCGATCGATTGAACCACTTACATACGAAACTAATTCCCTTTGTCTCGCGATACTATACTTATCCGAGGTTTGATCGTCGGTATCTCCATACCTAGTTCTACCTCGTTACTGATAAGTACTCTTTACTCGTTCCGTGATATGTCATCCCTTGTGACCTAGTCACATGCTTGCAAGCTAACTAGATGACATTCCACCGAGAGGGCCCAGAGCATATCTATCCGTCATATGGATGGACAAATCCCAATCTTGGTTCATGCGCTTCAACACATACTTTCAGAATACCCAATGACACTTTTATAACCACCCAGTTACGAAGCGGCGTTTGATGTCATCAAAGTATCCATCGGGTGATGGTGATTAACATAACCTCATGGTCGAAGGAATAGGTTCTATGTATTTGAAAGCTTACAGCAATACGAACCTTAATACTGATCTTATGCTACGCTTACGATCGGGTGTGCGTCCATCACATCATTCTCCTAATGATTATAACCTTGTTATTAATCACATCCTAATGTCCATGATCAGGAAACCATGATCATCAATTAATCAACAAGCTAGTTCAACAAGAGGCTTACTAGGGACTCTCTTATGTTTACAAACACACAAGTCTTAGTGTTTCCTAATAATACAATTATAGCATGTGATGTAAACATTCATCATAAACACAAAGATATATAATAATCACTTTTATTATTGCCTCTTGGGCATATCATCCAACAGTCTCCCCACTTGCACTAGAGTCAATAATCTAGATTACATAGTAATATACCTAACACCCATGGCGTTTTGGTGTTGGTCATGCTTTGCCCTAGGGAGAGCTTTAGTCAACGGATCTGCCACATTCACATCATGTGTGTACTTTGCAAATCTTTATGTCACCATCTCAGACATACTCGCGAATAGCGTGGAAACGTAGCTTGATGTGCTTCAGCTTGCTATGTGACCTTGGCTCCTGCGCATTAGCTATGGTACCTGTGTTGTCACAGTAGATGGCCATCGGGTTCCAAACACACTGGGAACCACGCCGAGTTCAGTAATGAATTCCTTCATCCAAACGGTTCTTGTGCAGCCTCCGAAGCAGCTATGTATTCCGATTCAGTTGAAGTTTCACCACAACGCTTGTGCTTTGCACTCCTCCCAGCTCACTGCAGCACCATTCAAAATAAATACGTATCCCGACTGTGACTTTGAGTCATCCGGATCGGTGTTCCAACTAGCATCGGTGTAACCATTTACAACAAGCTGTTCATTCCCCTCCATAAGAAAGAACCATATCCTTAGTCCTATTTAGGTACTTTAGGATATTCTTGATCGCTGTCCAAGTGCTCCATTCTAGGATCACTTTGATATCTGCTAGTCAAACTAATAGCATGTGCTATATCCGGTCTTGTACATAGCATGGCATACATGATAGAACCTATGGCCGAGGCATAGGGAATATTATTCATTTTCTCTCTATCTTCTGCCGTAGCTGGACTTTGAGTTTTACTCAAGGTCTTACCTGACAACATGGGCACGAACCCTTTCTTGCTATCTTCCATTCTAACTTCTTTAGAACTTGTCCAAGTATGTACTTGTTGTGAAAGCGCTATTAGGCGTCTTGATCTATCTCTATAAATCTTGATGCCTAGAACGTATGCCGCTTCGCCAAGATCCTTCATTGAAAAACTATTATTCAAATAGGTTTTGACGCTATTAAGGAGTTCTATATCATTCCCAATCAACAATATGTCATCTACATACAGTACTAGGAATGCTACAGAGCTCCCACTCACTTTCTTGTAATACAAGCTTCTCCATAAGTTTGTATAATCCAAAGTTTTTGATTACTTTATCAAAACGTTGATTCCCAACTCGCGGGATGCTTGCTTCAGTCCATAAATGGAGCTGACTGAAGCTTGGCATACCTTGTCAGCCTCTTTAGGATCACAAACCCTTGGGTTGTACCATATACAACTCTTCCTCAATGTCACCATTAAGGAACGCCGTTTTGACATCCATCTGCCAAATCTCATAATCGAAATATGTAGCAATTGCTAACAAAATCCTCACAGACTTTAGCTTCGCTACTGGTGAGAAAGTCTCATCATAGTCAACTCCTTGAATTTGTCGGAACCCTTTCGCGACAAGTCGAGCTTTATAGACGGTAACATTACCATCAGCATCTGTTTTTCTCTTGAAAATCCATTTGTTCTCGACAGCCTTACGGCCATCCGGTAAGTCCACCAAAGTCCACACTTGGTTTTCGTACATGGATCCCATTTCGGATTTCATGGCTTCTAGCCATTTGTCGGAATCTGGGCTCACCATAGCTTCTTCATACGTCGCAGGGTCATCAGCGTTGTCCACTAACATGACGTTCAAGGCAGAGTCATACCAATCAGGAGTGGTACGAACCCTCGTTGACCTGCGAGGTTCAGTAGTAACTTCATTTGAAGTTTCATGATCATTATCATTAGCTTCCTCTTCAATTGGTGTAGGCGGCACAAAAACATCTTCTGGTGCTGCGCTACTCTCAAATCCGAGAGAAGGTTCAATAACCTCATCGAGTTCTACTTTCCTTCCAGTCACCTCCTTCGAGAGAAACTCCTTCTCAAGAAAGGATCCATTCTTGGCAACAAAAACTTTGCCTTCGGATCTATGATAGAAGGTATACCCAATTGTTTCTTTAGGGTATCCTATGAAGACGCATTATCTCTCCGCTTTGGGTTCTAGCTTATCAGGTTGTAACTTCTTTACATATGCTCGCAACCCCCAAACTTTAAGGAACGACAACTTAGGTTTCTTACCAAACCACAATTCGTACGTTGTCGTTTCAATGGATTTAGATGGTGCCCTATTTAAAGTGAATGCAGCTGTCTCTAATGCATAGCCCCAAAATGATAACGGTAAATCTGTAAGAGACATCATAGAACCGAACCATATCTAAGAGAGTTCGATTACAACGTTCGGACACACCATTACGCTGTGGTGTTCCAGGCGGTGTCAACTGTGAAGTATTCCACATTTCTTTAAATGCATGCCAAACTCATAACTCAGATATTCACCTCCACGATCAGACGCAGAAGAAACTTAATCTTCTTGTTACGATGATTTTCCACTTCACTTTGAATTCCTTAAAACTTCTCAAAAGTTTCGGACTTATGTTTCATAAAGTAGACTACCCATATCTACTCAAGTCATCCGTGAAAGTGAGAACATAATGATATCCACCACGCGATGCTACACTCATTGGACCGCACACATCGGTATGTATTATTTCCAATAAGTCTGTAGCTCGCTCCATTGTACTAGAGAATGGAGTCTTAGTCATTTTTCCATTAGACATGCTTCACATCTTTCAAGTGATTCAAAATCAAGTGATTCAAGAAGTCCATCTGAATGGAGTTTCTTCCATACGCTTCACTCCAATGTGACCAAGACGACAGTGCCACATGTATGTAGAATTATCATTCAATTTTATTCGTTTAGAATCTATGTTGTGAACATGTGTATCACTACTATCGAGATTCAGTAAGAATAAACCATTCATCTCAGGTGCATTACCATAAAGATATTACTCATATAAATCGAACAACCTTTATTCTCGGACTTAAAAGAGTAACCGTCTCGCATAAACAAGATCCAGATATAATGTTCATGCTTAACGCAGGCACCAAATAACAATTATTCAAATTTAAAACTAATCCCGAAGGTAGATGTAGAAGAAGCGTGCCGACGGCGATCACATCAACCTTGGAGCCATTTCCAAGGCGCATCGTCACCCTCGTCTCTCGCCAGTCTTCGTTTATTCCGCAGTTCCTGTTTCGAGTTACAAATATGAGCAACCGAACCAGTATCAAATACCCAGGCACTACTACGATTACTAGTAAGATACACATCTATAACATATATATCAAATATACCTTTCTTCTTGATGTTGCCGTTCTTCAGATCTGCCAGGTACTTGGGGCAGTTAAGCTTCCAGTGACCAGCACCCTTGCAGTAGAAGCACTCAGTTTCAGGCTTGGGACCAGCCTTGGGCTTCTTTGCAGGTGCGGCAGCTTTCTTGCCGTCCTTCTTGAAGTTTCCCTTGTTCTTAGGCTTGCCCTGTCTCTTGAAATTGGTGGTCTTATTGACCATCAACACTTGGTGCTCCTTCTTGATCTCCACTTCAGCAGTTTTCAGCATGGACGATAGTTCAGGCAACGTCTTGTTCATGCAGTGCATATTGTAGTTCATCACAAAGTTCTTATAACTCGGTGGCAGTGATTGGAGGAGACGATGAATCCCCAACTCATTAGGAATCGATATTTCCAACCCTTGGAGCTGTTTGCGTACCTAGACATGGTGAGCACGTGCTCGCTAACGGAGCTTCCCTCTTCCATCTTACAGTTAAAGAACTTTTCGGAAGCCTCATAGCTCTCCATGGCCGCGCGAGTCTCAAAAATTAGCCTGAGCTCCTTAATGATCTCGAACGGGTCGTGGTGCTCAAAAATCTTCTGGAGCTCCGCTTCTAAACCGTACAGGATGACACACTGAAACTGTGGAGTAATGATTTTCCGAGTGGCGTAAACATTCTTTACGTCATCGGTAGCATCATCTGCAGGTGGGTCACCTAGCGGTGCTTCGAGCACATAGGTCAACTGACCAGCCTTGAGGACGATCTTCAGTCCACGGAACCAGTCCGTGAAATTGCTTCCATTGTTCTTAAGCTTTTTCTTTCTCTAGGAACGCATTGAAATTGATGGAGGGGTCGCCATAATCTACAACAATTTGCAAGTAGTTTAGACTAAGTTTATGATGAATTGAGTTCAAATTTAATACTTAAATTAACTAGGTGAACTCCCACTCAAAACAACATCCCTCACATTGTCTTAGTGATTACACGAACCAAGTCCTACTACACCAAGTCCGATCTTCACGAGAGAAGATGTAGTTTCATCGGCGAACAATCTTCATGTTCATCATATCATTTATATGACTCATGCTCTACCTTTCGGTATTCCGTGTTCCGAGACCATGTCTGTACATGCTAGGCTCGTCAAGATAACCTTAGTTTCCGCATGTGCAAATCTGGCTTGCACCCGCTGTATGCACACGTAGAATCTATCACATCCAATCATCACAAGATGCTTCGAAACGACGAGTCTTAGCAACGGTGCCAACTAAGGGTGAACACTTTATTACTTGATATTTAGTGAGAGGGATCATCTTATAATGCTACCGTCGCGATCTAAGCAATACAAGATGGATAAAGGATTAACATCACAGGCAATTCATAATTAGTGTGATATGATATGGCCTTTTCTTCTTGCGCCTTTGATCTCCATCTCCAAAGCACGAACATGATCTCCATCATCACCAGCATTGCGTCAAGGTCAGTAGCGCCGCTTCATGGTTGTCCATCATCACCAGCAACTATTACAACTACTTGGAATAAAGCTATTACAAGATGAATAGACACGCAGGTCTTAACAGAATTAAAGACAACCATTAGGCTCCTGCCGGTTGCCATATTACAACAAGGATCATTGCATACATCAAATACAATCACAATCACATGTTGGCCATATCACATCACAAAACCCCCGCAAAAACAAGTTAGACGCCTCTAATTTTCTTTGCATGTTTTACGTGGTTTGGGGCTTTCGCATAAGACCGATCTTACCTACGAACAAGGACCACAACGTTGATACAAGTGTTGTCAAGATGCTCATTGTAAATTGAATCTTAACTATGGTGCGAGAGACATACACCCGCAAAGCCACTTGTGCAAAGCAAGTTGCACGTCTAGCGTGGAGCAAGTCTCATGTGCGATGACATGTAATGTTAGCCCGAGCCGCTTCATCCCATCATGCCGCAAGATGCAAAGTACACACTAAGACACCGACAACAAAAGCATCAACGCCCACAAAAACATTGTGTTCTACTTGTGCAACAGATCTACGCATAGATATGGCTCTGATACCACTGATGGGTTCGTAGCATGGAAAACAAAAAAATTCTACAGCAAGAACGAACAAAAACCTAGATCTAATCTAGATAAAAGCCAAGATCTAATCTATTAGACATGAGCAACGAGATAGATAGGAACTAACCCTCGTAGATCCGAAAAGCGTTAACGAGATTAGATCTCGTGGTTGATGTAGTCGATCACTTGCCGATCTCAAGATCGTGTGGACGATCCTTCCGGCGTCGCGTTCCAGCAGCGCTTCCGCAGTCGGTCAAGTGGACGATCCTTCCGGCGCTGCGATTCAGGCAGCGCTTCCGCAGTCGGTCACACGTGCTGGAGTCGAAGCAGACCTTCCTCTCCCCGGTTCCAGCGAGCAGCTGGAGGTAGTAGATCTTCTCCACGGAATCTCAGCAGCACGACGGCGTGGTGGTGGTGGTGGAGTAGAGAATTCTGCAGGGCTTCGCCTATGCCTGTGCAGAAGATGGTGGAGGAGAGAGGCGGCAGAGATTGGGTGTTATGGGAGCAGGGGAGGAGGGGGCGCCCCTGCCCCTCTATTTAAAGAAGGGAGGCGCCTAGGGAGGGGGAGTCCTTGTAGGACTCCCCTCCCTTGTAGGCCGGCGGATTGGAGGTGGGGGGAGGAGTCCTCCTCCCCCACGACTCCGTATCTTGACCCACCAGGACTCCTTGATCCCTATCTTGATTTTCAAGCAAACTCCAAGATATCTTCTAGAACCTTCCGGAACATTCCTGAAACTTTCTAGAATCCTCATACAAACACTCCGGAACATTTCCTAACTTAGAAAATGATCCCCTATATATGAATCTTATTCTCCGGACCATTCCGGATCTCCTCGTGATGTCCCTGAATCCAATCCGAGACTCCGAACAACATTCGGTCTCCAACGCACATTCCATATCTACTTAAAACAACTTCGAACCTTAAGTGTGTCACCCTACGGTTCGTGAATATGTAGACATGATAGAGACACATCTCCTATCAATAACCATCAGCAGGACCTGGAGATCCATAATGGCTCCCACATACTCAACGATGACTTCGCGATCGATTGAACCACTTACATATGAAACTAATTCCCTTTGTCTCGCGACACTATACTTATCCGAGGTTTGATCGTCGGTATCTCCATACCTAGTTCTACCTCGTTACTGATAAGTACTCTTTACTCGTTCCGTGATACGTCATCCCTTGTGACCTAGTCACATGCTTGCAAGCTAACTAGATGACATTCCACCGAGAGGGCCCAGAGCATATCTATCCGTCATATGGATGGACAAATCCCAATCTTGGTTCATGCGCTTCAACACATACTTTCAGAATACCCAATGACACTTTTATAACCACCCAGTTACGAAGCGGCGTTTGATGTCATCAAAGTATCCATCCGGTGATGGTGATTAACATAACCTCATGGTCGAAGGAATAGGTTACTATGTATTTGAATGCTTACAGCAATACGAACTTAATGATTTGATCTTATGCTACGCTTACTATGGGTGTGCGTCCATCACATCATTCTCCTAATGATATAACCTTGTTATTAATCACATCCTAATGTCCATGATCAGGAAACCATGATCATCAATTAATCAACAAGCTAGTTCATCAAGAGGCTTACTAGGGACTCTCTTATGTTTACAAAACACACAAGTATTAGTGTTTCCTAATAATACAATTATAGCATGTGATGTAAACATTCATCATAAACACAAAGATATAATAATAATCACTTTTATTATTGCTCTTGGGCATATCTCCAACAATGGTTTGGTGAAAACCAAACTTTCCTTTATGGAGTTTGGAGATTTTGACTATTTAAGAAATTTAATAGTTTTGTGGCCATAATAATTATGGGTAATTATTGATAAATATTGAGGATCAAGGTAGATGGGATAGAAAAGGTTTAGCAAGCAGTTGCAACCTTGTGGAAGAAAAATCCAACTAGAAAAGGGATGGAAAACAAGGAGTTGATGATCTAGGGTGATGTTTTTTTTATACCACCAAAGCATGCTTGCATCTTGGAGCTCAGAGCTCACCTTAGTGCAAGGGATAGATGGGTAGGTATACCAGGTCATATAGATGATCATGGCAGGAGGAGTTTGAATTAATCGTATTTGAGGTGATCTAGAAGTGATGGCGAACTTTGTTGAAAATAAGGCTGCCATGCAATATGTGTCATGATGCCTTCTAAACCATGTGGGTCTAAACAGCACAGAGATCCATTTGGAGCAAGTGAAGTAGGTTCTGATCGACATAAAAGATTAGAACACAACCATGCAGAGGGTTAGTCCATAGGAGGTTAAAAGAGGATGTGAGCTTCTACCAAAGTAGGCATGATGACTAGTTTTGCAGGTAATGTTATTTTCTTGTCTGCAAAACCATCATGGATGAGTGGGTTGGCGGAGGACCTAAGGAAGGGAAAATGTGGGCCTTGGTAGTCCTTAGCATGGTTAACAATATGGTTCAGATGCATTTCCAAAAATGCACATGGTTGGAGAAAAGGAGGCATTCAAAAAGGTGATGTTGAAACTGTTTCCAGACTTTCCCAAATTGGTAGTTTTGAGGAATTTGACTAGAGTATGAGAGGGAATGTTCTTGGAGGAGTTGCAAGGTATTAGAGCTTTAACCAGTGGGTGATAGGGAAATGTAGAGTGAGTGGAATAGATCCTTGCTTGATGTTGGTCTTTAAGGACTTGAGAACATCTAGAATGGAAATCCTCAGGTTGTATCTGATTAAGGGTTTTAGATGATCACCTAGTGGCTAGGGATCACAAAAAGGTTTGCTTTCTTGCTTAGGGATTGATGATTGGGAGACATCTTGATCCTAGTGATGAGCTCCTAGAGTGTCTCATACTACTTCCTAAGCAAACAATTCAATCAGCAGATCAAGGTAACTCATCAGACAGCAGATCAAGGCAACTCATCAGACAGCAGATCAAGGCAACTCATCTTATACACCAATCAACTACTCTAGGGTTACCATCAAGCCTAGCTTGAGTTTAGGTTGGGGCATTTTGAAGAGGTTAAGTTTGGAATAAGATGAGGGTTCTTGGTATCTCTACCAAGAGTGGAAATCAAATGCTTTGAACAAGATTTTTGGGAAAACTAGAGGTAAGATTAGTTGAGTGGTCTGTCTTGAAAACATAAGGAGATTGTAGTACATATCTCTCCATAGTTTTGTAAATGGAAGCTACCAAAATAGTTTTGGTCACATAGGCATCTTGGCTCATGTTTTTGAAATGCCAGAACGTTTGAGAATATGTGAGGTAAGCCAAGTTAGTTTTGGTAAATAGCTTTTGTCAACTGAGTTGAGGTAAGGAGTATCCTAAAATACACTCCATAAGCACAAGTGCAAGCAAAAAACAAGCAAGCACTGCACAAAATCACAAGACAAAGTTTTTGTTCCCCCTGATTTTTGCATTCTGGACAACTAATCAGGGTTGCTGAAATTGGGATGTTACAGACCTTTCCCCCTTAAAAGAATCTCGTTCCGAGATTCCGGAGAGTAAGGTTAGGGGATTTTGTCTAAGTTAGTACCATGTGTTTCTTGCGGGCTAACTTTTCGGCATTGTCTACGAGTAGCAACATCTTGATGGCGAGGTTGAACTCCAATATTCTTTAAACTCGGAGGCTGAGCTGACTTCCATCAGGGTGGCAGGGAGGGATCTTCCTTCTGTAAGGGTCTACGGTTCTTCTCTTAAGTGGGTTGTTGCATCCAAGTCTGTGACCAGTCTGTGCTCTGAGATCTGAGTCTTCGGTTCACAGGGTCAGGGCAGAGAGGTTATCTGTTTTGCGGGAAAGACGTAGTCTTTCCCCCTTAGGATTCGGCTGGGATAGGTCGGAGAGTCACAACTAGGGGACTTGCTTAGGAGGGTGACAAAAGACGGTTCTTAATGTGGCAGACATCGACTTAACAGAGGGTATCAACATAGGTGGCATTCCAGGGGGGACATGGACTAGCTTATTCTAGACGACACTCGTCGATTTTCGGGAAGTCCTGGAGTGGGTGAAAGGGCTTCTCTCTATCTTTACTTCCAAGGGGCGTTGTCATCTAGGAAGGCGCGGGACATCTTCAGTCTTGAGCTACGTGGCAGAGAGCGGTAGGCTGACCATCTTTTTTGTGGAAGGGCACCTTGGATGTCTTCGAGCTTCTCTACCGAGGAAGTCTTGGCAGATTCTCCTTCAGGGAATTCTCTCTTGAAGTGACCGGGTAGTCCGCATGTGAAGCAGGGGTTCTTCTTTCATCGTGGCGGAGTTGACGACTTTTCCATGCCGACATCGGGAGGTTGACAGGCCTTGCCAATGACGGGATAAATTGGGCATTTTATGGGGACATGGTCTTGGCCTTCGCAAATGAGACAAGTGATAAGTCGAGTTGGGCAAACTTTTTGGGAATGGGGTTCTCCGCAGTTGGGGCAGTGGCCGGGGCATCGGTTGGCTTGGTGTCCTTCATCTCCGTAGCGGCGACATGCCTTCTTCGAGCTTCCAGTCTTCATGGCCATCCCGGGGGAGGTCTTATGGGTGGTAGACGATGCGGGTTGGGTCTGATGCAAGGACTTGGGTAAAACACACAAAAAGGAACAATTCAAGCAAGCATAGCAATCAAAGAAGTCCTTACATACCAACCAAATCCGCACCCGAGGGTGCTAATTGAGCTTAGGCATTACAAAACGCGTTTAGGGACGATACATGACTCTACCCTATTGCTAGAAGGGGCGGGTATAGCGACACGGATGATTACTCGGAGGGTGCATCTGTGGAGTCTTGGCTAGCTTCTGGCAGATCAGTGGAGGTTTCCTGCGCCTTCTTGAGGGGCTTGAACCTACGGAGGTATTGGCTGGCGGTGGTGCACTTCCTGCTTTCCTTGGGGGCGGCTTCTCCCGAGGTTCCTTCAGTTGCAGTTGCTAGTGCTTGATTCCTTTGCAGGGTTTCCAGAGCTTCCTTACGGTTGAGGATGGCTTGCAAGCGACGGAGGTCCATCTGGGAGTGGCGGTATTCGTCAATGACTGCTGTTAACGCCTCATTGCTAGAGTAGCTATATCTGGTCTGAAATGAGAGGCTAGGATACGCCGTGCTAGGGTCTTGAGTTCCTCCCGTGCAGTCGACATTTCCCTTCATGGGGAGGTAGAAGGTTGTGGGCTGTCTCATCTCTGGGAGGGAGCTACGGATGCGCATCAAAGCTTCTCTGGCTACCAAGTCAATAGCAAGCACGGGGCTAGGCATCCGGGGTCTGGTGGAGTAGATAGGGCTTCCATTGGTTTCTGGCTTGGCGAGTATGACAACCTGTCCCACATAATCTCCTGATTCCAGTCCCTTGTGGAGGGTGTAGATAGGTCTCTGCTGGTAACCGCACAGTTGCATCGAGTCCCATAGGATTTGGGGAAATCCAATCTTCAGCCACTCTTCATCAATAGGTTCCATCTACAGAAGAGTTTAGGGTCAGGTTGAGTTGGTGTCAGGTGTGCATGATTTTAAGCTTATGAAATCAGTTTAATGCAAGTAGTTTCTCGAAATAGAGCGGGAGAAGACATAAGCACTTTTGCAAATAGTCAACTTTTCTCCCTTGTCTTTTAGAAAATAGGTTTGTCGTTTCCTGTCTAACGTCCATGCTATCTAAGGTCTCCTACAGTCAGGATGGCTCTTATACTAGCTTTGTGGGACCCCCAGATTATTCATCCGAGAAATCCATGTTATGCATATTTCCACGTTCCCATGATCAGTGAGCCATGGAACATAACTGACAGGTACCATTACACATCCGAAACATAACGAATTTCAAGACTTACATAATTGACATACTGGCTACATCCTCATTAGCAGCGGAACATCACCAAGCGCAGAGCCAAATCATGCCTCAACCTACAGGCAACTGACTGGGAAGACGGCCTATCTCGCTGGACGTCACCTTAATCTCTTGTATGTCTGGTCAAGTAAATAGCCAGGGACAAAGCCGTGAGTACTTTTGAATGTACTCGCAAAACCACTCAGATAATTGAACAAAAGGAAATGTGATTATGGTTCTGGCGAGATAGCTCTATCTAGGGTTGCTTTTGAAAAGCCTAAACTAACTTTGTAGTTATGGCATCTCCATATCTTTGTTGAAAAAGAGTTTTGAAAACATACTTCTGTTTTATAAACCCGAACATCTCCATATCCTTGTTGAAAAAGAGTTTTGAAAATATTTTTGCAGTGAAAACCCTTTTTAAACATCTTCGACCCCTTCGGGTCAAAACAAAGCCTTCGAACTCGGGTTCCCGCGGAACCTTCGTCCTCAAAGTACTTGTTTCCCAAACAAGCACAGTTTGGGTACTCCTAGACAACACCTTTACAACCGTCCTTGACCATGGACATGGCTATTCGAATAGGTTATACTCTGCAGAGTTTGTGCACATTACCCACAAGAATCAATACATCCCCCGAGATACAACCAGGGCCCACTACCACTGTAGATGGGGGTCCGGATAATCAAACCTAACCTTTCGCTTGTCTACACTAGCAAAGTCATGCTTTTCCTGTTGGGTTTTATCTCCCTGGCAACGCGTATGTGGATCCCATCCATAGTCCTTCCTTCCGTACACGCGCATACCCAAGCCGTAACTTGGCGTATACCTTAAATTTGGTGACTCCTCTTCCTTCCGTACTACCTAAAGCATACCGTCTGCGGGAGACCCAATTGTTGCACCGGACTCCTGATGTTTTAGGCTCATTCTTGCCGAGGCAAGCGACAGGCTTCATATCATAGATCTGGGACGCCAGCCCGGAATTCCAGGGATTTCTCCCTACAAGCATGGTAGAAGTTTCCTCGGCTAAAGCGGACAAACTATGAGTTAAGCCCCAGCAACCTGGGGTAATGTGGTTGCGTGGATAGAATTGTTCCAGTAAAGGCGTAGAACATCCCATCATCTTCTTGTTTCTCCTCATCACCATTTCTTTTGTTAAAACTTCCACTGGGAACGATGCCTCTTCCCAGGGTTTTATAAAGTCGTTTTTGAAACCTTTGTAACGGGGGAAAATCCCAAACAGTTTATTTTTCTCAAACCGGGGTTTTCCAAGGAGGTAGGATGCTAACCATCGTACTCTCGGTCTAAAGGGGGATAAATGATGGGTTCATCGGGGTGGTGCCTCGAAGGGCACGAAATCATAACTTGGAGGAGCCAAGTTACTACCGCAACATTTGTAAAACAAGACATGCAGGTAAATTATGGAATTTCTAAAGAGGATATAAAACAGGTAACAGGAGAATAGGACATATAACAGAGTTCGGGAATGGTGGCTTACCTGTGATCAGCAATAAGTCCCTGGACTTCTTCGGATGGCCAAGAATACCCAATAACAATAATAAGAAATCCCGTTCTTCTTGTCGTCAGACACTCACACTATCGTCGTCATTGTGTACATATGCAAGAAGACAATACCACAATCAATAGAAGGCATACCACATCAAACATACAGAAAACAAACATAAGAAATACTACTGGACTTGGAAGGGTTTGGATAAGTTGGGTATAGGTGGTGGAATTTACAAGATTGCCACTAATGTGTTTTCTCTTGGAAGATAGTTGTCTAGGCTAGATATGATGAGCTTGGATTAGGGTTCTGTGGTCAGTAGGATATCAATGTGCAATATTGATAACCTCAGATAGGTCTGGTCAAGACAAAGCCAACCCAAGTGGTTTCACTTGATTATCCATTTTCTAGAATTAGATATGCCTTTTAAGGTGGAATAAACTCTAGTTTAAGGAAATAATTCACCTGAAAAGTTCTGTAGCTCCAAAAATTATTTCCTTGGATGTTTGGTAGTACTTGCTGTACTAAACAGCCTAGAGTTGGAATCAAGTTAAAAGAATTAACAGAATGCCCTCAAGAAATTCCCAAAGACAGTTTTTGTATGATTTTTCTCCTTTTTACCAGATTAATTCTAAAAAATCTATTGAGTTGGTTCCAAGGGCAGGTGCTAGGCCTGTCCAATACCTTTCTGTAGGAATTGTATTCACTCTTTTTGGAGTTGCCAAACTCCAGGAGTGATTTATTTAGTGAAAATACCCATCACAGAAGTATTTAAATCACTAAAACTTATCCAGAGCTCAATAAATTATGAGCTGCTGGGGTTTGGTAGGTATTGTTACTGAGGTGTACTGGGAGGTGTAATCAGGTCAAAACCTCATTTGGTTTGGCCTAGAGTATTTATCTAAGGCAGATAAGGTAAATCTTTTTATTTTTACCCAAGGCAGAATACAGTTCACCTTTGTATGAGACCTATGTTAGAAAATAGGTATTTCAAATACCTCTCAGCAGGTCTTTGGTTCATCTCAAATGGAGTTGTAAAATTCTTTGTGGAAATTAATTTGTTGTACCAGATATATTTTAGTAGATTAATTACTAGTAATTAGAGGAAATTATTTTGGCCATGGGGTTGCCTCTGCATGTTTGAGAAAACATCAGAATACCCCTAGAAATTTAGATCTAGACATTTGGATTTGATTTACTATTTTAAATAGATTTAATCCTAGCAGAGACCTTTCTGGAATAAGGGATCTGCTAAAAGAAAAGAAAAAGGGGTGCACTGGGCCGGATCTGGGGGAGCTACTGGGCTGCAGAGGGGAATTCGGCCCACGACGGGGCAACACGACGGCAGGAGGGGCGGTTCGAACCTGACGAGCGGGGCTCATCGGTCAGCGACAGCGGGGCGCGAAGGGGTATCGGATGCTGTCGGCCGTTGGATCAAGTCGAGATGGATGGCTCTCAGTCCTCATCCACCCGGGGCTCGCCGACGACGAGGCTAACCCTAGCAGAGGGTGGCGCAGAGCGGGGAGCTCACCTAAGGGCTCGAGGAGGGTTGGGGATGATGTAGGGCGACGCGGTCGACGACGGTGAGTAGATCGGTGGGCGGCACGAAGACAAAGGCCCACGGGAAGCAGCTCGCATGATGATGGCCGAGAGCGACCTTGTCGGTGCTCGATGGTGACGGCGGAGGGGATGGTCCTGGACAGAGATAAGCGCACGGTTAGGTAGAGGAGAGCTAGGGAGATTGTGGGCTGACATGCAGAGAGAATGGGGGAGGGAGGAGAGAGCCTTGCTCGATTTGGAGAGGAGGCCGAAGCTTTCCTCTTCTTCTTTCTCGGGCAACACTGGGCAGGGTGAGGGTTGTGGTGCTTGGGGAGGTGAGTGAAGGTGGAAGGGAGCAAATGAGGGGGGGCAGAGGCTGGCTGGGGTGGCCTCTGGCCATATATACCAAAGGGGAGGACTAGATGAGGTGAATTACCAAATTGGACATGGGGCAGGGCAGGGCTGGCCAGGGATTGGTCCAGGGGAGGTGGAGAGGGGTAAGATTGTAATTGGGTCGTGCTGGAACAGAGGGGGAGTTGGTGGCATCAGTGGTAAATAGTGGGGGGGGGCAAATCTTGTAAGATATTTTGTGTCTCTCTCTCATTCTACTAGTACAAGGGCAATTGGGTAACTTGCTGGGGTAGAGCTACAGTGGTGGTCGACCAGTGAGGTGTCTTGATGTTGAGGATAAGCATTGATCAAGAATTGATGGAAAATGGAAGTGTTTAGAGTGGTGATTTTCTAGTTTGCCAAAATTGATCTAATAGGTGGTTGTGAAGGAAGTCCACAGACTTGCATTGGACCAAAGGATAAAATGGTATTGGTAGGTAGATAAGGTCAAGGTAGACTCCTAGGATTTAATTGGGATTTTTAGGTGGAGTTTAAGTCCACTTAAATCCAATTACTCAAAAAGGACAGAAATGATTTCTAGAAGATCAGTTGATAAAGTTCCATTGGGCAGGGTTGGGTTTTGATGTGGGAGGGTCCCAATTGTGAATACACACTTAGGAGAATTTTCCCAAGATTTATTGGGGATTAAAAGTATTTAAAACAATTATTATTCCAATTCAGCCATTTAAGAAAATAGGCAAAAAGAAATAATAAAGCTTCTCAAAAATATTTAATTTTTGATATGGAAAGATAGGGTATGATTAGTGTAACTCACATGAGCCAAAATTTAGGGAAGTGGTTTGGTGGAAACCAAACTTTCCTTTATGGAGGGAGTTTGGAGATTTTGACTATTTAAGAAAAGGGATGGAAAACAAGGAGTTGATGATCTAGGGTGATGTTATTTTTATACCACCAAAACATGCTTGCATCTTGGAGCTCAAAGCTCACCTTGGTGCAAGGGATAGATGGGTAGGTAGACCAGGTCATATAGATGGTCATGGCAGGAGGAGCTTGAATTAATCGTATTTGAGGTGACCTAGAAGTGATGGCGAACTTTGTTGAAAATAAGGCTGCCATGCAATATGTGTCATGATGCCTTCTAAACTATGTGGGTCTAAACAGCACAGAGATCCACTTGGAGCAAGTGAAGTAGGTTCTGATCGACATCAAAGAGTAGAACACAATGCAGAGGGTTAGTCCATAGGAGGTTATAAGAGGATGTGAGCTTCTACCAAAGTAGGCATGATAACTAGTTTTGCAGGAAATGTTATTTTCTTGTCTGCAAAACCATCATGGATGAGTGGTTTGGAGGAGGATCTAAGCAAGGGTAAAATGTGGGCCTTGGTATTCCTTAGGATGGTTAACAAGATGGTTGAGATGCATTTCCAAAAATGCACATGGTTGGAGAAAAGGAGGCATTCAAAAAGGTGATGTTGAAACTGTTTCCAGACAGCCAAATTGGCAGTTTTTGATGAAGTAGGTTCTGATCGACATAAAAGATTAGAACACAACCATGCAGAGGGTTAGTCCATAGGAGGTTAAAAGAGGATGTGAGCTTCTACCAAAGTAGGCATGATGACTAGTTTTGCAGGTAATGTTATTTTCTTGTCTGCAAAACCATCATGGATGAGTGGGTTGGCGGAGGACCTAAGGAAGGGAAAATGTGGGCCTTGGTAGTCCTTAGCATGGTTAACAATATGGTTCAGATGCATTTCCAAAATGCACATGGTTGGAGAAAAGGAGGCATTCAAAAAGGTGATGTTGAAACTGTTTCCAGACTTTCCCAAATTGGTAGTTTTGAGGAATTTGACTAGAGTATGAGAGGGAATGTTCTTGGAGGAGTTGCAAGGTATTAGAGCTTTAACCAGTGGGTGATAGGGAAATGTAGAGTGAGTGTAAGAGATCCTTCCTTGATGTTGGTCTTCAAGGACTTGAGAACATCTAGAATGGAAATCCTCAGGTTGTATCTGATTAAGGGTTTTAGATGATCACCTAGTGGCTAGGGATCACAAAAAGGTTTGCTTTCTTGCTTAGGGATTGATGATTGGGAGACATCTTGATCCTAGTGATGAGCTCCTAGAGTGGCTCATACTACTTCCTAAGCAAACAATTCAATCAGCAGATCAAGGCAACTCATCAGACAGCAGATCAAGGCAACTCATCTTATACACCAATCAACTACTCTAGGGTTACCATCAAGCCTAGCTTGAGGTTATGTTGGGGCATTTTGAAGAGGTTGAGTTTGGAATAAGATGAGGGTTCTTGGTATCTCTACCAAGACTGGAAATCAAATGCTTTGAACAAGATTTTGGGGAAAACTAGAGGTAAGATTAGTTGAGTGGTCTGTCTTGAAAACATAAGGAGATTGTAGTACATATCTCTCCATAGTTTTGTAAATTGAAGCTAGCAAAATAGTTTTGGTCACATAGGCATCTTGGCTCATGTTTTTGAAATGCCAGAACGTTTGAGAATATGTGAGGTAAGCCAAGATAGTTTTGGTAAATAGCTTTTGTCAACTGAGGTTGAGGTAAGGAGTATCCTAAGATACACTCCATAAGCAGAAGTGCAAGCAAACAACAGGCAAGCACTGCACAAAATCACAAGAAAAAGTTTTTGTTCCCCTTGATTTTTGCATTCTGGACAACTAATCAGGGTTGCTGAAATTGGGATGTTACATATATAGTCCATTATGTGTAGCCATATGCGATGGATCTTTTTTGCTTCATATGCTTTCTCTAGAAATTTGAGTGAATATATCTATATATTTACTTAATATGGAAGAAGTATGAAACATTTGAAAATTGTTCAAAGACTTTCAAGATGAAGTGAAAACTCATTGTAACAAGAAAATAAAAGAGTTTATGATTTGATCATAAAGGAAGATATTTGAGTTGTAGGTTTAGAAAAAACACCTAAGATTTCAGGGAATTGTTCCATTAATTTGCATTTCCCGATAAACCACAGGAGTATGGTATGTTCGAGAGATCAAATCAAACCTTGTTTGACATGGTAAGATCAAAGGTGTCATTTATAATACTGCCATTATGTTTTAAGGATTAAAGCTTTAGATATTACCGCTTTTACACTGAAAAGAGCACCATCGTGATCCATTGAAATGACACCATATGAGTTATGGTTTGGGATTAAACCCGAATTGTCTTTTCTTAAATTTTGGTATGCTATGCATAAGTAAAATGTTTACCACCAAAGTCAGATAAACACGTCTTTGTAGGTTATCCCAAAGAATTTGTTGGGTATTCCTCCGTAACACCGAAGATAAAAAGAGTTTGTCGCTTGGAACGTGAAGTTTCTTAAAGAAGGAATTTTCACAAAAAGTTAAGTGGGAGGACAATAGAACTTTGATTAGGTTGATGAACATAAGTAACATGTGCTGAGTAGCGCAGCGCCGAAAAGTGTTTCGGAGGAGGCTAAAATGCTCATGGCTCCCGTAATTACAAAGGTTGTGATCTCGGAGATTAGACTTCATATTGAACCATGTGGGTCGGTAAGAATCAAATAGTAAGATTTGAAACAGAAGTCGTTATTGTTTGGACAATGATGAACTGACTGCATGCAAAGAAGCAATGATGGCCCCTGACTCCATAAAATGACTAGAAGTCATAGAATCCATGATAGTATCCATACACGCGAAATCAAGTTTCTGAACTTAGAGACCCTCTGGAAAGGCGTGAAGCCTATCGGTTGTGTTGGATCTATAAAGAAATAGACATGGATGTTTACATCTATGAAATAGTCGACATGTCAGAAAGAAGTTTACGGCAATGTTCAAGGAGTTGACTATGACAAGATTTGATCTTTCATAGCGATATTTAGTCTTGACGGATTAATGTAGCAACCACTACATATAATTTGGTATATTGTAGTTGAATAAACAAAACAAGGTTCTTCTAATAGAATGGTTACCTAGGACGTGTACATGACACGGTCCGAAGGGTTTTTGTTAATTCAAAGGGTGCTAAAAGGGCATGCAAACTTCAATAGTTGAAGTTAGCATAGCGGAGTTTGGAATCTTCACCATGATGAAATGTTAAAGGGAGTTTAATTTCATCGGAGATGATGAAGATGCTTGCATTTGCAAGAAACTAGGTGGGAGCGCTGAGACAAATTTCCAATACATTATGCAGAGTACATATTGTTGATTGGAAATGATGTATCTTTTATTGACATAAGTTAAGAATTTCATTAAATAGGATTTCGATGAAAGACTTGGGCAAAACCGGAATATTTGGCATCAATGTCTATATGGATAGATTGAGGCGCTAATATGGTTATGCCAGACGTACATATATGAGATATTGAAAGCTTCAATGTGAAACAATAGAAAGGTTTCTTGCTGCATGGAAATGATTGTATCAAGATTCAAGTGTTTCAACACTTGGTGAGTAATATCACATGAATATTTTGATCGATTGTACCGTGATATGTATATATCCAGATATGGCTTATGCTCTAAATGTTATGAGCACATACCAGAATGATTAACAATTGATCATTGGACGATAGTAAAGATATTCTTATGAGCTTTGGAAGAACTAAGAATATATCATGTATAAGTGACAAATAGTTAAAGGTAGTTCATTGTAAAGTGTTACATTGATACTAGTTTTGTCACAAGATACAAATTAAATTTATCTCAATTTATACTATGGGTGGCACAATGTAATGGAAAGGATGTTCCATGATGGATTTGGATGAGTTCCAAAGTTGAGACATTGTGACGGACTCTACAACAAAAGGCTAAGTATATGACTGCTATAGTAGCAGCAAAGGAGGGCATTTGTGTTAAGTAGTTTGTTATCAAACTAGGTGTGGTTCAAAGTGGGCTAATACTATGAAGATATATTGTATGACAATAATATCAACATATTTTCACTCGAACGAACTAAAGGTCTCAGCAAAGGACCAGATTTATACAATGCCATCTCATTTGAGAATGAGTGATGCGTAGGAGATGCAAAGACAGGCAAAAATACACACGGACCTGAAACTGTCAGATCCAGAGATTATGTTAACCACTAGCATCGTGTATATGCACACCAGGAAGTCATAGGTTGTTCATACGCAGAGTTTTTCAAGCTAATTATTGACTCTTGTGCAAGTGGGAGACTGAAGGGAATATGCCCGAGAGGCAATAATAAAGTGGTTATTATCTTATTCCATGTTTATGATAAATGTTTATTTTGCATGCTATAATTGTATTAATTGAAAACATTAATACATGTGTGTTTAATAAACAAAATACAAAGTTCCTAGTAATGCCTCTCATATAACTAGCTCGTTGATTAACAAGAGGATCAAGGTTTCCTGATCATGAACATTGGATGTTGTTAATAACGAGGTCACAACATTGGTGGAATGATGTGATGAACATTCATCCGAAGTATAGCATTACGATCAGAGTCATTATGTTTATATTGTTATAACATCATACAAAGTAATCTTAGTCCTTAGACCATGAGATCATGTTAATTTCTAACACCGGTAGAGTATCTTGATAACATCAAACGTCACACCATAACAGGGTGACTATAAAGGTGGGTTTAGTGCTACGAAGGTGTTATGTTGAGGCTCATGGATCAAGAGTGGGATTTGTCCATCCCGATGACAGATAGATATACTCTGGGCCCTCTCGGTGATATCACATTGAAATAGCTTGCAAGCAAGTGATGTGATCACTAAAAGAGTGCATGTCGGTAATGAGATGAAACTAGGTATTTGGATGCCAATGATCGAATCTCGGGCATGTAATATATCACCATACAAATGGATTTAGTTATGACGTTAAAGGTTCGAACGGTCACAAGAGTCATCGTTGAATGTGTGGGAGTCAGTATGGATCTCCAGGTCCCACTGCTGATTATTGATCGGAGAGGGGTCTCGATCATGTCTGCATTATTCACGAACCGTAGGGTGACACACTTAAGGGATACCGACACCATTTAGGAGAATATGTTTCAGATAAAGATTAATAAAGCGCTGGAATCATTTCGATGGAAACCGGAATTGTTTCGGGCGAAATTGCAGAAACCGGTTTTGCATGTCATATTCAAATGTTGCAGGGGGGTTTTATGTGAATGTTTGTTAATTAATGTAATTGACAAAATTCTGAATAAAATAAATAAAATAGTTTTTTTTAATGAGAGCTTGCATTAAATTTGGTGGAAATTTAATGCATGTGAGTGGAAGTGTGAGGGGAGGCATATTTATGTGAGTGGAGCATCCACCACATGAATGATGGAAGAGGTGGGGGCACCACCATGGCTGCCACGCCATGGCCCTTGTTGCCCCCCCCACCCCTCTTCCCTATAAAAGGCCCCCTCTCCTCCTCACAACACACACCTCCTCGTGAAGGATCTCTCTCCCCCTCTAGTTATTCCCCATGGTCTCGGATTAGCGAGATACATGTTCTCGGTGGCTTTATCTGGAAAGGAGTTGCTGCTTCCGCTGCTGTGCTGGAGCGAGGGACGGAGGTTGTCGGGGTACTGGACGGACGTGTGCGATCACGGATGCACCGCTTCTTTGAGGTGCTGGACTTGGTGGTGCTGGACTTGCTGGAGCTGGATCTGATGGACGTGCTGGAGCCGGACCTGCTGGACTTCATCACGATCTTGAGATCGACAAGTTTACGACAACATCATCCACGAGTTCCAACTCGTTAAAGCTTGTTGTCTTCGAGGGTAAGTTCTCTATGGATGTATATCCACCCGTTGCTTGTATCTAGTAGATAGATCTTGGCGTATAGTTCCCATGGTAGGAATTTTTTTGTTTTCTATGCTGCGAACCTAACAGTGGTATTAGAGCCTGATCTATGCGTAGGTGCTTTGCACGGGTAGTACACATATGTTTATATGTGCGCGATGATGATCATGTTATTGCTTCTTTCATGTATTTTGGATACTGGTGGCATAGTGGGATGAAGCGGCCCGGACCAACCTTACATGTCATCGCACATGAGACCGGTTCCACCATTGACATGCAACTAGTTTTGCATAACTGTCTGACGGGTGTCTGTCTCTCCTACTCTAGTTAATATCTGATTTACAACGAGTTGCTAATAACTTGGTTATCCTCGTTGTGGTTCTATGTTCGTAGATAAGATCGGTTTATCTCCGAAAGCCCTAAGCCACGTAAAACTTGCAATGGATAAATTAGAGGCGTCTAGTTTAGATCGTTGATGGGCTACTCTCATGATATGGTAAAGTTGTAAGTAGATGTATGATAGATACTCTTACAACACACCTAACGTGTAAATTCCATAGACCTTGGCCTTACACATAAAGGAATGATAGAGATCATACCATGATGCATATGATAGAGATCAAATGCATGGACCATATCATCCCACTTTACACATTAGATGTTTGCATCTTATATTGCTAATTTGACGCTTTTAGTAGCATTGTAAGATGATCCCTCATTTAAATATCAAGATAAAATGTGTTCTTCGTTAAGTATGCACCGTTCTATGGATCGTGTTTCGAGACATCACGTGATGATCGGTGTACTCGACTCTACGCTTTCATACAACGGGTGTAAGACAGTTTTACACACGCGAATACTAAGGTTCTTACTTGGCGAGTCTAGCATGTACAGACATGGCCTTGGAACACGGACCGAAAGGTTAAGCATGAGTCATATAGTTGATGTGATGCCCATATTGATGCTTGCCTTTGAAGCTACGCCGACTCATGTGATGATCGGACTTGGTGTAGTGGATTTGGTTCATGTAATCACCAAAAAGGCACGAGGGACGTCGTTTTTGAGTGGGAGTTCATTTCTAATTTGGATTAGTTGAACTCAATTTGTCATAAACTAAATCGAAGTGAATTTGCATAACTTGTTGTAGTCATTGGCATTTGTTTAATACCTTATGCTTAGTTTTAATTGAGATAATAGTACTATAGAATTCTGGATATTTACTTTACGAACTGGTATCGTATTGTTTTGAATGTCAATTTAAAGTTTAGAAGTCCTATTGCAAACTTTCAGCAAACTCTGTTTACTCCATGAAGTTTAATAAGTAGTATTAAATCAAGAGTAAGAATTCCAATGTTAGTATCTAAAATATCATGTTTGCCTCCATGATTATTGATATTCAAAAGTTGTTTTAATATCAAGATTATCTAGGAGCTGAATTTTTTTTCAGAAACCATCATGTGTGGAAGATATTGTGATAGCTGAACATTGTTTTTGGTTGCATTATGATAGAGTATAATTTAGCAAAATACATGTTCTCATATTGTATGAGAATTTGTGAAGGATGGAGATGCTAGGCATCCGGATGTCCCAAAAAGGTTTTGGGAACTAACATTATACTCGCGATTCTTCCTTATAGGCTATAGTAGCTTCATCATGAAATTTGTCATAATAAGGATGAATAGAAGATGTAAGTAAAATGTTTACTACACTAATAGATTACTGAAGAATGGATTTTTGAAAGAACACCTAACATTTGATGATGGTGATCCACTTCAAAGTGCAAGTCCAAAGGTATTAGTATTTGACAATATACACTTTGTACTAGGTGTCATGTGAATGACACCACTATTGATGTTGATAGATTCTTTTAAAAGAAAAGAATTGTTGAAAGAGAATCTATAAAATATTTGGCAGAAAAGAAAAGGTTGGATATGTCCAACTTAGGAATATAGAAGATACATGTTATGGCTGTATTCCTTGCTTGTTAAACAATGTGGTTCTAAGGTATTGGATACCGAATTGGTTGGTGTGAAGTGTGATACAGAACAACACAATTCATGAACTCGAATGGCCTAAGTAACTAGCAAGAGAATAAGTGATGATGTTCATCGAAAACAAAAAAGTGTTATTGTGTTTTCGTCGTCAAACCTAGCCTTCAAGATTTGTTTTAATAATTGTTATTTTGTTCTGGTATTACGAGAACAATGCTTGTTCAAATAATTACCGTATTCCATAAAGGATGGATGAACTTTTAAAAGTCTAGTTGGAGAAATCACATTCATAAACATTATTGCTAAATGTCGTAAGAAAAATGATTGGAAGATCACTTATGAAGTGACATTGCTGTTTGAATTATATTGGAAAGTAAACATGAAGAAACTCCATGTTGATGGATTTTTGGAGTCTTTTGATTTTGATCAATTGACGCTGTGAAACTTTTCTCGAGATAATTGAAACTCCGTCCATAGGCCAAAGAGGAATGGATGACTAACTTATTGGATATTATGCATGTTGATGTATATAGTCCATTATGTGTAGCCATATGCAATGGATCTTTTTGCTTCATATGCTTTCTCTAGAAATTGAGTGAATATATCTATATATTTACTTAATAAGGAGGAAGTATGAAACATTTGAAAATTGTTCAATGACTTTCAAGATGAAGTGAAAAATCATTGTAACAAGAAAATAAAAGAGTTTATGATTTGATCATAAAGGAAGATATTTGAGTTACAGGTTTAGCAAAACACCTAAGATTTCAGGAATTGTTCCATGAATTTGCATTCCCCGATAAACCACATGAGTATGGTATGTTCGAGAGATCAAATCAAACCTTGTTTGACATGGGAAGATCAAAGGTGTCATTTATAATACTGCCATTATGTTTTAAGGATTAAGCTTTAGAGACTTTAGAGACTACCGCTTTATATTGAAAAGAGCACCATCGTGATCTGTTGAAATGACACCATATGAGTTATGGTTGGGATTAAAAGGAATTGTCTTTTCTTAAATTTTGGTATGCTATGCATAAGTAAAATGTTTATAACCAAAGTCAGATAAACACGTCTTTGTAGTTTATCCCAAAAAATTGTTGGGTATTCCTCCGTAACACCGAAGATAAAAGAGTTTGTCACTTGGAACGTGAAGTTTCTTAAAGAAGGAATTTTCACAAAAAGTTAAGTGGGAGGACAATAGAACTTTGATTAGGTTGATGACCTAAGCAACATGTGCTGAGTAGCGTAGTGCCGGAAAGTGTTCCGGAGGAGGCTACAATGCTCATGGCTCCCGTAATTACAAAGGTTGTGATCTCGGAGATTAGAGTTCATATTGAACCATGTGGGTCAATAAGAATCAAATAGTAAGATTTGAAACCGAAGTCGTTATTGTTCGGACAATGATGAACCGACTGCATGCAAAGAAGCGATGATGGGCCCTGACTCCATAAAATTACTAGAAGTCATAGAATCTGTGATAGTATCCATACACGAGAAATCAAGTTTCTGAACTTGCAAGACCCTCTGGAAAGGCGTGAAGCCTATCGGTTGTATTTGGATCTATAAAGAAATACATGGATGTTTAACATCTATGAAATAGTCGACATGTCGAAAGAAGTTTACGGCAATGTTCAAGGAGTTGACTATGACAAGATTTGATCTTTCATAGCGATATTTAGTCTTGACGGATTAATGTAGCAACCACTACATATAATTTGGTATATGGTAGTTGAATAAACAAAACAAGGTTCTTCTAATAGAATGGTTACCTAGGACTTGTACATGACACGGTCCGAAGGGTTTTGTTAATTCAAAGGGTGCTAAAAGGGCATGCAAACTTCAATAGTTGAAGTTAGCATAGCGGAGTTGGAATCTTCACCATGATGAAAATGTTAAAGGAGTTTAATTTCATCGGAGATGATGAAGATGCTTGCATTTGTAAGAAACTAAGTGGGCGCGCTGAGACAAATTTCAATACATTATGCAGAGTACATATTGTTGATTGGAAATGATGTGTCTTTTATTGACATAAGTTAAGAATTTCATTAAAATAGGATTTGATGAAAGACTTGGGCAAAACCGGAATATTTGGCATCAATGTCTATATGGATAGATTGAGGCGCTAATATGGTTATGCCAGACGTACATATATGAGATATTGAAAAGCTTCAATGTGGAAACAATAAGAAAGGTTCTTGCTGCATGGAAATGATTGTATCAAGATTCAGTGTTTCAACACTTGGTGAGTAATATCACATGAATATTTTGATCGATTGTATCGTGATATGTATATATCCAGATATGTCTTATGCTCTAAATGTTATGAGCACATACCAGAATGATTAAAAAGATGATCATTGGACGATAGTAAAGATATTTTTATGAGCTTTGGAAGAACTAAGAATATATCATGTATAAGTGACAAATAGTTAAAGGTAGTTCATTGTAAAGTGTTACATTGATACTAGTTTTGTCACAAGATACAAATTAAATTTATCTCAATTTATACTATGGGTGGCACAATGTAAAGGAAAGGATGTTCCATGATGGATTTGGATGAGTTCCAAAGTTGAGACATTGTGACGGATACTACAACAAAAGGCTAAGTATATGACTGCTATAGTAGCAGCAAAGGAGGGCATTTGTGTTAAGTAGTTTGTTAACAAACTAGGTGTGGTTCAAAGTGGGCTAATACTATGAAGATATATTGTAATATCAACATAATTTCACTCGAACGAACTAAAGGTCTCAGCAAAGGACCAGATTTATACAATCCATCTCATTTGAGAATGAGTGATGCGTAGAGACGCAAAGACATGCAAATACACACGGACCTGAAACTGTCAGATCCATAGATTATGTTAACCACTAGAATCGCGTATATGCACACCAGAAAGCCATAGGTGTTCAATACGCAAAGTTTTTCAAGCTAGATTATTGACTCTTGTGCAAGTGGGAGACTGAAGGGAATATGCCCGAGAGGCAATAATAAAGTGGTTATTATCTTATTCCATGTTTATAATAAATGTTTATTTTGCATGCTATAATTGTATTAATTGGAAACGTTAATACATGTGTGTTTTATAAACAAAATACAAAGTTCCTAGTAATGCCTCTCATATAAACTAGCTCGTTGATTAACAAGAGGATCAAGGTTTCCTGATCATGAACATTGGATGTTGTTAATAACGTGGTCACAACATTGGTGGAATGATGTGATGAACATTCATCCGAAGTATAGCATTACATCAGAGTCATTATGTTTATATTGCTATAACATCATACGAAGTAATCTTAGTCCTTAGACCATGAGATCATGTTAATTGCTAACACGGTAGAGTATCTGGATAACATCAAACGTCACACCAAACAGGGTGGCTATAAAGGTGGTTTAGTGTTACGAAGGTGTTATGTTGAGGCTCATGGATCAAGAGTGGGATTTGTCCATCCCGATGACGGATAGATATACTCTGGGCCCCTCTTAGTGATATCACATTGAAATAGCTTGCAAGCAAGTGATGTGATCACTAAAGAGTGCATGTCGGTAACGAGATCAAACTAGGTATTTGGATGCCAATGATCGAATCTCGGCATGTAATATATCACGAGACAAAGGGATTTAGTTACGACGTTAAAGGTTCGAACGATCACAAGAGTCATCGTTGAATGTGTGGGAGTCAGTACGGATCTCCATGTCCCGCTGCTGATTATTGATCGGAGAGGGGTCTCGATCATGTCTGCATTATTCGCGAACCGTAGGGTGACACACTTAAGGGATACCGACACCATTTAGGAGAATATGTTTCAGATAAATTAAGAAAGCGCTGGAATCATTTCGATGGAAACCGGAATTGTTTCGGGTGAAATTGCAGAAACCGGTTCTACATGTGATATTGAAATGTTGCAGGGGCTTTATGTGAATGTTTTTTAATTAATGTAATTGAAAAAATTCTGAATAAAGTAAAAAAATAGTTTTATTTATGAGAGCTTGCATTAAATTTGGTGGAAATTTCATGCATGTG
>CAJUXJ010001215.1:0-77435 GCA_910589775.1 Avena eriantha
TTGCATGGCCCATGCAAAATAATTAATGGCCATGTTTATTTTGTGAAAACAATAATAATAACATGGCATTATTCTTATGCATCCACAAATGTGGAATAAAGGCCAAGCAAAAGGAATTAGAATTAGATCCACCCCAACCCACATGAGCTAGAATAAATATCAAAAGAAAAAGAAATACAAGCTCATGGGTAATTGGAATGGTGGAATTATAAGGTGGTGAAAAAGAAAGGTGGTGTAGTGGAATAAAAGATATGCCCCCAACTCAACTTGGCATTAAACAACATATCAATAACCAAATACAATATCAAGAGGCAAATACAATTAATATGCATATGAGAGAAGAACCAAAGAAAGAGGGTTTTATATGATGCTCAAATGCAAGGTGGCATGATGACATGAGCATGATATAATTATGATGCAACAATTATATAAGGAAAGTAGCCATTATATTACTAGACCAAGTAGCATTACCATTGTTAGACAATTGGGATGCTACAACTCTCCCCCCACTAAACAGGAATCTCGCCCCGAGATTCTAGGAAGAAGAAGAAGACTCAAGAGGGTAGGATACTTGGCACGGAGCCCATCTTCACGTTCCCAAGTGCTTCATCAACGGAATGGTGCGACCACTGCACCTTGCAGAACTTGATGGACTTGTTGCGAGTCCTTCTTTCTGCGACTTCAAGAATTTTTATGGGGTGTTCTTGATAAGACAGATCTTCTGGAGATTGATGAGTTCATGGTCCACGGTCCTTCCGGGATCCTTGAAGCACTTCTTGAGTTGAGAGATATGGAAAACATCATGGACCTTGAGTTGTTCAGGGAGCTCAAGAGCATAAGCAACTTCTCCTCTTCTTCCACGAATTTTGAAAGGACCGATGTATCTAGGAGCCAGCTTTCCTTGATACCAAAACGGTGCGTGCCTCTCATGGGAAGTGACACGAAGGTAAACGAGATCACCAGGGACATACTCCATGTCTGTGTGCTTTCTGTCATAATTGCTCTTCTGGCGACTTGAGCAATCTTCAGGTTTTCAAGAATGATGTGAACTTTCTCCTCCGCTTGAGTTACAATGTCGGGGCCAAACAATATTCTTTCACCTGCGCCCGACCAACCAATTGGAGTTCTGCATTGCGACCATAGAGAGCCTCAAATGGTGCCATCTTTAGACTTTTCTGGAAAACTGTTGTTGTAAGAGAATTCAGCATAAGGAAGACATTCTTCCCACTTCATGCCGAAAGAGATAACGCAAGCACGGAGCATATCTTCCAAAATCTGATTGATCCTTTCAACTGTCCTTGCGGACTGAGGGTGGAAAGCTGTGCTGAAGTTCTATTTTGTTCCCCAAAGCATTTTGGAAACTTCCCCAGAAATTGGAAGTGAAGATGCTTCCACAGTCTGAACTGATCTCAAGAGGAACTCCATACAGAGAGACAATTCTGTTGATATAGAGCTTAGCCAACTGAATTGCACAAATTGTTTCCTTGACTGGAAAGAAGTGAGCTACTTTGGAAAGCCTGTCAATGACAACAAAGATTGCATTGTTGCCCTTCTGCGACCTTGGAAAACAAGTGATGAAGTCCATTTCTACTTTCTTCTCCCATTTCCATTCCGGAGGCTTCAATGGCTATAGAAGACCGGAAGGTTTCTGATGGACAGCTTAACTCTGCGATAGACATCACACTCCGAGACATACTTGGCACAATATCGTTTCAATCCCGGCCACCAATATTGTGTTTTCAGATCCATGTACATCTTAGTGCTTCCAGGGTGAATAGAAAGAACAGAATCATGCGCCTCCTTGAGAACTTGCTCTCTTAAAACCCGGGTAGTTTGGAACAAACATCCGGTGTTCAAAGAAAAGAGTGCCTTGGTCGTCGATGTGGAAAGACTCATACTTCGGAAGCTGAATGTTGGAGATGATCTTTTTAGTGTAAGGATCCCTAAGCTGAATTGAGCGAACTTTTTCTTCCAAGAGAGGTGTTGCCAGAAGGTTCAGAAGATACCCTTGATCTACAATTTCAAGGTTGAGCTTGCGGAATTCCTCGCACAAGAGAGGCTGTTGTTCTTCCACCATGAGATTGTTGACATAAGCTTTTCGGCTGAGAGCATCGGCCATGACATTAGCTTTGCCCGGAGTGTAGTTGATGGTCAAATCGAAATCGTTGATTGTTTCAGTCCACCTCCTCTGACGAAGGTTGAGATCAGGCTGTGTGAAGATATACTTCAGACTCTTGTGATCAGAAAAGATCTCACAACGGTTACCAAGCAAGTAATGCCTCCATACTTTCAAAGCAAAGACAACTGCTGCGAGTTCGAGGTCATGTGTAGGATAGTTGATCTCATGTGTCTTCAACTATCGAGAGGCATAAGCAACAACTTGCTTTTCTTGCATAAGGACCGCAGCCAATCCTTGCAATGAAGCGTCACAGAAAATCTGGAAAGGCTTTGATGTATCTGGAGGAACTAAGACTGGTGTGGAAGTGAGCTTCTCTTTGAGTGTTTCAAGCTTGCTTGACATGCAGGAGTCCAAAGGTATTTCTTGCCTTTCTTGAGGAGATCGGTAAGAGGCTTCGCAATCTTCGAGAAGTTTTGAAACGAAGCGACGACAGTAACTGGCCAAACCAAGGAAACTCCGGACTTCTTTGACATTTATGGGTGGAAGCCAGTCCATAATTGTCTTAATAGTTTTCTGGGTTGACGGCAATGCCCTTGGCAGATATGACGTGACCAAGGTAGGTGACTTGAGGCAGCCAGAACTCACACTTGGAGAACTTTGCATACAAGCGGTTCTCACCAAGCTTGTTTAGGACACACTGAAGGTGTTCTTCATGTTCTTGTTTGGACTTAGAATAGACTAGAATGTCATCCAGATAGACCACAACGAACTTATCAAGATACTCCATGAAAACCGAGTTCATAAGCCTCGAGAAGGTGGCATGTGCGTTGGTGAGACCGAAAGACATGACCGTGTACTCATACAGGCATAGCGGGTGGTGAAAGCTGTTTAGGAACATCTTCCTTGTGGATCTTGATTTGATGATAGCCACTTCTCAAATCAAGCTTAGAGAATACCATAGCTCCAGCTAGCTGATCGAAGAGATCATTAATCCGTGGAAGGGGATATTTATTCTTGATGGTTTTAGCATTGAGACCCCGATAGTCAACACAAAGTCTATCAGTCTTATCTCGCTTATTCACGAAGATGGTTGGGCTACCCCAAGAAGAAGTACTGTGCTGAATGAAACCCAACTTCTCTTGTTCATCCAAACTGACGTTTGAGTTCAGCCAACTCAGCAGGACCCATTTATAAGGCCGCTTGGAGATAGGAGCGGTACCAGGTTCAAGTTCAATCACAAACCCAACCTCACGATCCGGAGGCATCCCGTGTAACTCTTTAGGAAAGACATCTGGAAACTCACAGACCACCGGAACACTCTGAATACCTTCCATAGCATCATCATTCAGAGCCGCCAAAGAATAAAGCTGGATTGTAGGAGTCAGACTTGGAGAATAGACTATATGGCCTTCAGGAATTTTCAAAGAAACCGAACGTTCAGCACAATCAATCACAGCTGCATTTGCTGTTAACCAATCCATGCCCAAGATAACATCAATATCAGAATTTCCCAGAATAATTAAGGAAGCCGGAAACGAAGAGCCACCAATCTCAATTTGATTGTTATGGCTGGTTTTAGAAGACCTCATGTTTGATCCAGGAGATTGCACCACGAGGCGAGTTGGTAAAGCATCAGAAGGTAACCCATTACTCTCCGCAAACTTGTATGACACGAAAGAATGTGAAGCACCAGAATCAAATAAAACTCGTGCAGGAACTGAGTTAACAGGAAGCATACCCATGACAACTCCAGGTGCATGCTCAGCTTGAGCGACGTCGACACAGTTGGCACGAGCAACCGTAGACCCAGGCTTGGTGTTGATGTTGAGAGCCTGAGGTGGAGGTGCACGAACCATAGGAGAACTTGCCGCAGGTCTTGGAGGTGGTGGTGGAAGAGCTTTGTTGTTCAATGGACAATTCCAGTGCTGATGCCCCATTTTTCCACAAGTATAGCAAGCACCAGGTGGACGTGGAGCAATGTAGGCAGGGACTCCGCCAGGCGCTCCAGGGTAGTTATGGCTTGTAGCCCCTGGGAGCCGTAGTGAAGGAGTTTGGTGGCCTTGCTGCGTAGCTTGACGGTCTTGGTGGAGCAGGGAGCGACGGTGGGGTGTTAGGAACCCAGACACGACGCTTAGAAGGAGCTGTCACAGCAGAAGAACTTGTTGTATCACGGCTGTGTTTCTTTGACTCCTCAAACACTTGCCTACTTGCTTCTTCCTGCAGAGCTGTGTGTTTGAGTTCCAGAAAAGACGCCGGCCTTGCATGAGTGATTGCATATTTGATGGAAGCATTGAGGCCTTGCCGGAACCTCTTTTGCTTCTTCTTGTCATCAAAGATCTCATCGCCACCATACCGAGAAAGGTTCATGAAGTTTCTGATGTAGGTATTGACATTGTCAGTGCCCTGCTTGAGGTTGAGAAACACTTCCTTCATCCTTGCCATGACAATTTCTGATAGATATTGCTCTCTGAAAGCCCCAGTGAATTGCTCCCAAGTAGGCTGAAAACCAGAGAGGTCTGCCTTGAGGTAATTTTCCCACCACAGAGCTGCATCTCCCTTCAGAAGGTGAGTGGCACATTTGACCCATTCTTGCTCGGGAACATCCACAGTCATCAGCAACATTGACACTTCACGTAGCCAATCATCCGCATCAAGTGGCTGATCAGACACCTCAAATTGGCGTGGGTTGAACTTGAGAAAACTCTTGATGTCTCCTCGCTTGGGAGGTGGAGGTAGCGGAACAAACTCATTCCTCCTGACACTTTCCTCGAAGCGCTGCTGGTTCTGCTACATAGTGCCCAAAGCATTTGCAATACTTGCCAAAGCAGCCCCAAGTTTAGGTGGTATGTCCTCCTCAGAACGGCGTGGTGGTGCCATCCTGTGATTGATATAAAACACAAGTCAGTACTATAATGGAGAATGATAATAATCCAAAATAGTACCAAAATGGAATTAACCAAGATTAAAGGATGCAATTCACTGAGATGATATTAAAATATCAACAAAGTTAAAGGCAACTAGAAGATATTAAGCATAGCGCACACGACTGAACAAGGAGTGTGGTACACAAACTAACAAAGAAAAAAAATTCTGCAAATTTCGGCATTAAAATACCACTATATGCGCAAAACCACTTAAAGAATCAAGATTAGTAACTCTACTAGTTCAATATACAAGAGCGAATGATAAAAGTAGTGGTATGGTCGCGACTCCATCCCGCACTCAAATCATTACTCCGCACATGAATCAGTAAAACACATATCCCAACACCTTCTTCTTAAGATGAACCTAAAGATTGGTAACTACGAAAAAGAACACCCCAACAAGTAACGTCGGATAACCAAGAGTAAGATAGATCGCATCGGTATACAACGAATCATAATAGATCGCGTCGGTTTACAAAGGCCTGTCGGTATGGAATGTACCAATAGTTGATAACCAAGAGGCAGATAGAGATAACAAGTTGGTGCAATAGAAAGACAAAGAATTCACACACACACACACACAAACACAACCTATGGTACTATGGAACCCGGAACACGTGAATCCTAGTTTGAATTTTTAGAGAAGGATTGAAAACGTTACACTTCCTTACCAGAAAAAGGGTGGGTGGGTGGGTAAGAAAAAAAATGGAAGCAGTCCTACTCTCACGTTTGTTTTTCCCTAGTACACATAACTACCAAAAATATTTGCTAGACTGACAATGACCATTTTGGCTGAGACCCTGAAGGGCGGGATGGCTCTGATACCAATTGTAACTACCTCGGTGAATTACGCTCTTAGTTACATGCCTGGATGAGCAAAAGTGGTTAAAATAGTACGGTGGGGCCCGGGGCCACTCACGGTAGACCTTTTGGCCGTCCTAACCACTTTCAGAACATTGGGACAAGAACGAGCGGCGTAATCGGCAGGCGAAGGGATCAACTACATACACAAGTGAGTATGTATGCAAGCCACATACAACAGTTCTCAGAGCCATTCCATCTAAAAGAAATAGAAATATTGCAACGCCAAACGGCAAGATTAAAATATCCTAGATAGAGATAATAATTTAGGATAGCTCCTCATACAACAAACATCAGAGTATCAAGCGGAAGCGGAAAACAATATCCGAGTAAGGATAAGAAGCAAATCGGCATAATATGCCACATAAATAAACACATCCCGCCCACAGATCTCACGGGTCCCCGTTCCCAGAATCTCTACACCGAGTGATCGTTGCCAACATCATCTGTCTCCTCCACCCAGTATCCATCTTGCGAAAACACCTGTTCATCTGAATCAAACAATTTATCATGTGAGACCCTAGGGGTACTCAACAAGTCTTTATGCCACTAAAGGGGACACAACCTGGGGTGACACAATTGCAGCAAAAGATAATAGCTAACAATTCTATAGATACTCGCTAACCATCCGCCTAACCAATGATAGACGGATGTCCGTGAATTATGAACAATAGTTATAACAGTATAATTAGCAGATCCACCCTCCTCCTCGCTTACCAACGAGGAAGCGGACGAACAACCCCCATCCGTTGGCAGTTTTATTAACCATTCCATGAGTATTGCACTATTTACTAATCAGGTACTCAGTCAATTTAAAGGCGGTACTTTAATTATACTTGTCTATGATCGAGAAACTGTGCTCCAAGTAGTCCATAACCGCGGACACGGCTTTCAGAAAGATTTACCCTGCAGGGGTGCACGAATCGCAACACACACTCGATCACCCTCGGAAAAACCAACTAAAAACCCAACGAGGCATTCACGACAAAGCGATCACAGGATTCAGAAATATTTTAGGGGGCCACCCCAATAAGCTACCCGCAACGAAGTTGGCCGACTCCGAGACGGACCCAGGGTTTGCGACGACGGCTATACACGACTGGGAACCTGAAAATGTGACTGGGCTTGTCGATACCGCGAAAACATGGCGCGATCTAAAACAGTACAGGTGCTCCTCGCACAATCTTAATAAAGCAGTAACATGGCATAAGTACAGGATAGTAATAAAGCCCCAAACTAATTGTGGCCCCAAGAAATAAGAATGAATCAAGCTCCGGCTCAGGGGGGGGTCCATAAGGCCTCCCGGATGTGGATAGTGCGAATAGTCAAGGAACAGGAATCAAGTACTCGGGGTCGTACGGGACACAAGTGAGCATGAAAAACCAAATAGCAGATATTGCTCACCGGTGCCTCTTTCATTAGTTATCCCATTACTACTCAGGTTATGTTGTTTAGGTACCTCGTTATTCATCACACAATCACATACCCTACACATGCTTTTCTACGACTCGCATGGCTCAAACAACTCCTGTAGTAATGGCTCATGGGATGGAGGAACAAGCTTTGGTGGGGTTTAAAAGTAATGACTATGTAGTACTTGGGATTCAATTTAATGCAATCGCGACTCAATGATGCAAGAATAAGATAGAGACAATAGGTACTATATGTATGCAAGCATGTGGTAGTGCTTGCCTGGCAGCTCAGTTGAAGCGAGAGATGGATCTGGGTAGTACTCCTGTGATTCCTGGTAATTCTCCTGCAGGGCGTCTATTCGAATAAGAACCAAACAAACAAGGGCCAATATAAATAAAGTGCACAAACATAGGAATTAAAATGCGACAAGCAAACAAGCATGCCATGATGAATGATGCACAATTTACATGGTATTAAAGTAGGATGGCAAGGGTGAGGGGTGGGGTACAAGAATAAAGCATTTTATTAATTACTTAGCCAAGTTTTAATGTCATAAACAGTTCTGATTTTTAAATATGGCATGATGCATGCTTCAATTCAGAACAAGGAATGCATAGCTAGGACAGGCTCGTTGCACTGATCGTTTTAGACATATTATTTGTCAAATTTGGAGTCGTAGCATTAAAGTTATTAATTTATTAAGAAAAGGGCATTTATTTGTAATTTTAATCATCTCGAAATTTTAAAGTGCTCAATAATATTTTGAAATCCGTATTTGAAATCCTCATTTTTTTCTGATTCAAAAACTTATATCATATGTATTATTTGGATTTATAATTTAAAAGTTATTTAAAATCTGGTTTCAATTTGAATTTAAACAATTACTGAAATCATTTTTATTTAAACAGAAATTCGCCAGAACTTTTTACACCTAGAAGATGCTAGCCCAAGTCACTGACGGTGGGCCACTGTTGACTAGGCACACGTGCACAGGAAAAAGCTTCCTCACCGCGGTGCTACCTAGCCGCTGCGATTAACAGGTGGGCCAGCGGCTAGAGGCCCACGTGACAGCGGCCGAACGCGCAGAGGCTGCCAGGTGGGGTCGCGATGGAGCGCGGGTTGGGTGTTAAAAACTGCGGGGGCATTTTTGTAAAATGGACAGGGAGGCTGACTGGTCCGGCTTGCGAGTACCGTGGGTTGAGTGAGAATTAACAGAGGGGGCTATCTGCAAAAAAGAGGGCCACTGTGGATCTTCTCCTCTCGTTCTCTGACGGATCAGTCTGACGCGCGCGGTGCATGGCGCGGCGAGGCGGGGACTCGATCCCGCGATGCGGGGCGCGCGCGCAGAGAAGCGGTACCAGCACGGTAGGACGGTGTAGTTGACAGGGGGTAGCTACGCGGCTAGGTGAGGCACTTTGCGGCGCGGAAACGTGCAGACAACAGCGACCGACGGTGCACCGAGGGCGTTCGGCGAAATGCCTGGCACGGCTAGGGTTTCACGGTGAGGTGGAGGATGTCTGGGCGGAAGAGGGACCCACCGCGGGGTGGTTGGCGGCGGCGGATCGGCTTGGGACGCGGCAGGGCGACGACGAGGCTGGCGGCCGGCGAGATTAGGGTTTCGGCGACATTGCGGTACTGCGGCGGACATGGGGCTTGGAATGGTGGAATGGGTAATTGGAAAAGAAAAGGAAATACAAGCTCATGGGTAATTGGAATGGTGGAATTATAAGGTGGTGACAAAGAAAGGTGGTGGAGTGGAATAAAAGATATGCCCCCAACTCAACTTGGGCATTAAACAATATATCAATAACCAAATACAATATCAAGAGGCAAATACAATCAATAATGCATATGAGAGAAGAACCAAAGAAAGAGGATTTTATATGATGCTCAAATGCAAGGTGGCATGATGACATGAGCATGATATAATTATGATGCAAAAATTATATAAGGAAAGTAGCCATTATATTACTAGACTAAGTAGCATTACCATTGTTAGACAATTGGGATGCTACATGGATCAACCACTAGAGTCATTGCATGTTTGTTCTTATACTAAAACCACAAACTAGCACTAGAGTCATTCCATCTGAGTTCTTTCCACAAACCACACATGGATCAACCACAAGTGGTCATTGCATGTGTGTTCTTTCCACAAACCACATATGGATCCACCAGTGGTCATTGCATGTGTGTTCTTTCCATAAACCACTCATGGATCAACCACTAGTCATTGCATGTGTGTTATTTCCACAAACCACACATAGATCAACCACTAGAGTCATTGCATGTGTGTTATTTCCACAAACCACACATGGATCAACCACTAGGGTCATTGCATGTGTGTTATTTCCACAAACCACACATGGATCAACCACTAGAGTCATTGCATGTGTGTTATTTCCACAAACCACACATGGATCAACCACTAGAGTCATTGCATGTTTGTTCTTATACTAAAACACAAACCAGCACTAGAGTCATTGCATGTGTGTTCTTTTCCACAAACCACACATGGATCCACCACTGTCATTGCATGCGTGTTCTTTTCCAGAAACAACTTATGGATCTCCCACTAGAGTCATTCCATGTGAGTTCTTTCCACAAACCACACATGGATCAACCACAAGTGGTCATTGCATGTGTGTTATTTCCACAAGCCACATATGGATCCACCAGTGATCATTGCATGTGTGTTATTTCCACAAACCATGTATGGATCAACCACTAGAGTCATTGCATGTGTGTTATTTCCACAAACCACACATGGATCAACAACTAGAGTCATTGCACGTGTGTTCTTATACTAGAACCAACACTAGAGTCATTGCATGTGTGCTATTTCCACAAACCAAACCAGGATCAACCACTAGAGTCATGCATGTGTGTTATTTCCAACAACCACAGATGGATCAACCAGTGGTCATTGCATGTGTGTTCTTTTCCACAAACCACACATGGATCTACCACTAGAGTCATTGCATGTGTGTTCTTATACTAAAACCAACACTAGAGTCATTGCATGTGTGTTCGTTCCGCAAACCACACATGGATCAACCAGTGGTCATTGCATGTGTGTTCTTTTCCCCAAACAACACATGGATCCACCAGTGGTCATTGCATGTGTGTTCTTTCCACAAACCACATATGGATCAATCAGAGTCATTGCATGTGTGTTGTTTCCACAAACCACACATGGATCCACCACTAGAGTCATTACATGTGTGTTCTTATACTAAATCCAATACTAGAGTCATTGCATGTGTGTTCTTTCCACAAACCACACATGGATCAACCAGTGGTCATTACATGTGTGTTCTTTTCCACAAACAACACATGGATCCACTAGTGGTCATTGCATGTGTGTTCTTTCCACAAACCACATATGGATCAACATGAGTCATTGCATGTGTGTTCTTTCCACAAACCACACATGGATCAACCACTAGAGTCATTGCATGTTTGTTCTTATACTAAAACCACAAACCAGCACTAGAGTCATTACATGTGTGTTCTTTTCCACAAACCACACATGGATCCACTAGCCTCATTGCATGTGTGTTCTTTTCCACAAACACCTTATGGATCAAGCAGTGGTCATTACATGTGTGTTCTTTTCACTAACCAAATGTGGACCCACTAGAGTCATTGCATGTGTGTTCTTATACTAAAACTAGCACTAGAGTCATTGCATGTTTGTTCTATCCACAAACCACACAAGGATCCACCACAGTCATTGCATGTGTGTTCTTTCCATAAACCACACATGGATCAACCACTAGTGTCATTGCATGTGTGTTCTTTCCACAAACCACACATGGATCAACCACTAGAGTCATTGCATGTGTGTTCTTTCCACAAACCACATATGGATCAACTAGTGGTCATTGCATGTGTGTTCTTTTCCATAAACCACTTATGGGTCCATTACAGTCATTGCATGTGTGTTATTTCCACAAACCACACATGGATCAACCACTAGAGTAATTGCATGTGTGTTATTTCCACAAACCACACATGGATCAACCACTAGAGTCATTGCATGTGTGTTATTTCCACGAACCACACATGGATCAACCACTAGAGTCTTTGCATATGTGTTATTTCCACAAACCACACATAGATCAACCACTAGAGTCATTGCATGTGTGTTATTTCCACAAACCACACATGGATCAACCACTAGAGTCATTACATGTGTGTTCTTATACTAAAACCAACACTAGAGTCATTGCATGTGTGTTATTTCCACAAACCACATATGGATCAACCACTAGAGTCATTGCATGTGTGTTATTTCCACAAACCACACATGGATCAACAACTAGAGTCATTGCATGTGTGTTCTTATACTAGAACCAACACTAGAGTCATTGCATGTGTGTTACTTCCACAAACCACACATGGATCAACCACTAGAGTCATTGCATGTGTGTTATTTCCACAAACCACACATGGATCAACCAGTGGTCATTGCATGTGTGTTCTTTTCCACAAACCACACATGGATCCACCACTAGAGTCATTGCATGTGTGTTCTTATACTAAAACCAACACTAGAGTCATTGCATATGTGTTCTTTCCACAAACCACACATGGATCAACCAGTGGTCATTGCATGTGTGTTCTTTTCCACAAACCACACATGGATCCACCAGTGGTCATTGCATGTGTGTTCTTTCCACAAACCACATATGGATCAACCAGAGTCATTGCATGTGTGTTCTTTCCACAAACCACACATGGATCCACCACTAGAGTCATTAGATGTGTGTTCTTATACTAAAACCAACACTAGAGTCATTGCATGTGTGTTCTTTCCACAAACCACACATGGATCAACCAGCGGTCATTGCATGTGTGTTCTTTTCCACAAACCACACATGGATCCACCAGTGGTCATTGCATGTGTGTTCTTTCCACAAACCACATATGGATCAATCAGAGTCATTGCATGTGTGTTCTATCCACAAACCACAGATAGATCAACCACTAGAGTCATTGCATGTGTGTTATTTCCACAAACCACACATGGATCAACCACTAGAGTCATTGCATGTGTGTTCTTTCCACAAGCCACATATGGATCAACCAGTGGTCATTGCATGTGTGTTCTTTTCCATAAACCACTTATGGATCCATTACAGTCATTGCATGTGTGTTATTTCCACAAACCACACATAGATCAACCACTAGAGTCATTGCATGTGTGTTATTTCCACAAACCACACATGGATCAACCACTAGAGTCATTGCATGTGTGTTATTTACACAAACCACACATAGATCAACCACTAGAGTCATTGCATGTGTGTTATTTCCACAAACCACACATGAATCAACCACTAGGGTCATTGCATGTGTGTTATTTCCACAAACCACACATGGATCAACCACTAGAGTCATTGCATGTGTGTTCTTTCCACAAACCACACATGGATCAACCACTAGAGTCATTGCATGTGTGTTCTTATACTAAAACCAACACTAGAGTCATTGCATGTGTGTTCTTTTCACAAACCACACATGGATCAACCACTAGAGTCATTGCATGTGTGTTATTTCCACAAACCACACATGGATGAACCACTAGAGTCATTGCATGTGTGTTATGTCCTCAAACCACACATGGATCAACCACTAGAGTCATTGCATGTGTGTTCTTATACTAAAACCAACACTAGAGTCATTGCATGTGGTTTCTTTTCACAAACCACTCATGGATCTACCACTGTCATTGCATGTGTGTTATTTCCACAAACCACACATGGATCAACCACTAGTCAGTGCATGTCTGTTCTTTTCCACAAACCACACATGGATCCACCAGTGGTCATTGCATGTGTGTTCTTTCCACAAACAACATATGGATCAACCAGAGTCATTGCATGTGTGTTATTTCCACAAACCACACATGGATCAACCACTAGAGTTATTTCATGTGTGTTATTTTCCATAAACCACTGATGGATCCATTACAGTCATTGCATGTGTGTTATTTCCACAAACCACACATGGATCAACCACCAGAGTCATTGCATGTGTGTTATTTCCACAAACCACACATGGATCCATTTGAGTCATTTCATGCTTGTTCTTATACTAAAACTAGCACTACTCCCCAATGGATTCACCGTAAGACCGAGTCTTCTAGAAGGCACGCCATAACATAGTTGTTCTGCTTGAGGATTGTTACATACCGTTCGATTGGGGCGCTTGGACGATTGTGATGGTCTTCGCATGAGCGATCCTCGAGTAGGCTGTTCTGCGGCATGATTGGCCACGCTTGCTCTGGACAAACTGGTATGCTACGATTGCTACGACTCACGAGTTCAGTGGGCCATATCCTAGTGTCATGTCCCATTTACTTCTCTTCCTCCCCGTACTTCTCTTCCTTCCCCTCGAAGCCACTTCCCCACTTCACTTCCATCCTGCCGTAGCCGCAAGCCGACGACATTCGCCAATTCTCCAGTCGCTACCTTCATGGTAAGAAATCATTTTACAAGCTTTTGAACTTATCCTACACATTCCGTCTATTCGCCAATCTAACTGCTGATCTTTTTTCCGATTTCTCGACAAACTTTAGTTGTGGCAGATGTGGGAGCCCAAGAATCTGGAGATCCTTGCGCGCAACTTCGTAGCGGCGTTCCCGCTCGTGTGCTCCCACCCAGGATGCTTTCACCATTACTCCTACCGCGAGCTCCCGCTCCATGAGCTCGCGTGCCCGCACGGCGCGTGCGCCTGCACGGAGCCGAGCTGCAACTACACCGGCCCGCCGGCAGAGCTCGTCGTCCACCTTGCAGATGGGCACTTGATTGAAGTGATTAGGATCTCGTACGGGTAAGCCCAACTTCTCCAAGAGCAGGTGCCATTCACTGACTCGGCACGCCGCCTGCTAATATTCCAGGGGGACAGCTCTGTTTTTGTCCTGACCATCATCGCCGGTGTTCCGGGAACCAGAGCCGGGCCCACCGTCGTGGGTGCCGTATGCGTCAGGTCGGTCTCGTGCGCCTGGCCCGTATACACGGTGCGCATGTGGGTGAACGCCCAGCCGCCGTCGTCGGATAGCATTCTTGTGCTAGCCGAGGCGCCGAGCTGCCCGATGCCACGAGAGGTGGACTATGTGGACCTAAGGTCGATCCTATGCGTGCCATCTCAGTACCTTGTTGGTGCTAGACCGAACAGGTAGATGCATTTCTACATTTGTATCGAGAAGACCGACAGACAAATGTAGTACTTGTGCTATCGTTACTGTTAGACTTTTAAGCGATGCTTCTCACGTGCTTAGAGCATATGTGTTGTGCGAATGTACCCCAGTTGTAGTTTTCAGTACTCCTTAATAATTCGACGAGTTATTATATTGGTCCAATCAGCTTGCTGTTCTCACGTTGCAAAGTCCGCTTGCTCTGAACAAACCGACAATACCGTGTGCTCCCGCTCCCGCATGTCAGTGTCACGTGTTTCGAGGGCCCACCGGCCAGTGTCCTTCCCCTCGAAGCCACTGTCCCAACTTCTCTTCCATCCTGCCACTCCCGTCCGATGGTTGTAATCTGATGATTTTCGTTGGATCATTTACAAGTAATCTGCATTGATAATGCAACATGCAAATGGCACAGACACAATTTCTAAAGTGGAAGCACTCACACGCTGCTATTGCACATATTTCTTAATATAGCTCGACAAACACATTACAATAATTGTACTCGCATTAAACACAACCGAAATTGCAACCATCCTAAACAACATCTAAACCCACATCACACAACTATCGTCGGAGTCCACCTCGATTGGCGACATCCACTCCCGCCCGTGGCTTGCCCTTCGCCAAGGAGGCAACAATGGCGTTCTGCACAACTTCGTCCCCGTCGCCCTCCACATCAGAATAGACAATGACGAAGGTGACGTGGTTGGCGTGGACCGAGCGTCGTCACGCCTGGCGGCTCCTGCTCGAGCTCGATGCCGCATCAATCCTTCTATAGGCAGGAGGGGCCGAGCTCGCATACGTAGCGTCGTCGCTCCTCTTAAGAAACCATGGCCATTTGATACTGCGACGGTAGGATCTTGGGGTGGATCCGTCGCGGCGAGCCCTACAGAAAGCGGTGGAGGGGATGGATCTGTCGGCGCAAGCCATGACAAGTTCTTAGGAGGGAGTAAGATTGTGGGCCAGGCGTGTCTGGTTCCTGAGCAAGAAATCCCAGTGATATGTACGTAGGCAAGGTACCAAAAATTTCGTCCAATGCACGCGACAGGGCTTTTGAACCACGAAGGCGAGAGTTTTTTTGACAAGTCCACACGCTAGGTCCCCCACCTGTCAGCCGAATGTGGACGGTAGGATTCTGCCCGAGTTATTAAGGAGGGATAAATCACGCTTCACCACTACCCTGACATCCAAAGGCTCCTCTTTCCTCTGCCCTTGCTCCCCTTTCTCATGGCTCGCAGCTCGTGCAGTTCGTCTCGGGCGGAATCAGGGTCGGCACAACGCCGTCAGGCGGGTGCCCCCATCAGGTACCGGAGGGTGCCCTACGATTACTACCCCGATATGCTGTGTTTGTGTGGTGAGAAGATGCCAAGATGGATTTCGTGGACCGACGAAAATACTGCAGGAAAATTCAGCAACTACAGCATCAGAGCGGTAAGTTCCTACTGTAGGTACAATGGTAACCCAGATCCAGAAAGCGTAATGTAATTGTTATTTTTGTTTCCTTTGATCTACTACGCAGGAAGGGAGGGGGACTGGCTGTGAAAAGTTTGTGTGGATGGAAAAGCCACTAACAGGTTTTCACAGAGAGCTTGTTCAGGATCTGCGTGATGCTGTGTGGGACAAGAAAGAGGAGATTCGTGCGATGGAGCGAGAGATCCGGGAGCTTCGCCAGGTGCAGGGGAGGCAGGGGCAGGGAGGTGGTGAGACAGACGGGCTCAAGATTAGGCCAGATAGTGGACACAATTTCCTCATTATCTGGCAATTATCTGTTGCATTTGCAGTTTATGTTGCCATGTCGTTGTCCAGCAACTGAAATAAGTTGCTGCTTCGTGGAGTGTAGCGGCCAGCTTAAGAAATTGTTTTCCAGCCCATAAACTTATCATAAGTGTAATGCCAACAGCAGGGATTTATTAAGCACCTATAAATAAATCATGTCTGTGCCACTAACACCCATCTATTTTGGAGAAGATTTCACCGCTCAGCTATCGCGATTGTTCAGATAGTAGTGGCAGAGTCACAGTTTTTGATTCAACTAGTGGCCTCGGCGGTATGAAATCCTAAAGTCGCCATACATTTTACTTCGAGTACGAGAGGCAGATTGTTTCGCCCGACAAGTTCCACGCACATAGCTCCAGAGTTTAACCGAACTACATAAATAGGTTCAAGTTCAATACATCATTAGGCTGCTACACTGCTAGCTCTCTTTCTTTGGTTGGGTGCCAACTTTCATCCTCTTTCCTTCACGTCCACTGGCTTCTTCATCTCCTGCATCTCCGGGCCGAGGGAACTCAGGCCAATCAGCACCAGAATCTTGTCCGGCATCATCACTCCACTCGTTTTGGTTTTCTTCCCGCAGCAAAATCACTGAGTCGGCTGTCTTGTTTCTTACATTGCGCTTCCTGTAAAAAAACAGTACATGGATTACTACCTTATATCTACAGACTATAAACAATTTTTTTGTGTGAATGTACCATCTCATACCTAGGTTTGGGAGCATTAAGGGGACATCCAGCTGCTCTATGGCCTATAACATGGCAGGTCTTGCATATGTTTTGCCCTTCTTTGTAGCACAGAAAGCCGAACCCTTCTTCTCGAGAAAATTCTTAAACCTATTCACCCGGGGTCTTCCTCTGCCCCTTTTTGTAACTGGCTGGCAAAGCTCGAAAGACAATTGGACTTGAGGCCACTGAGATGGGTCTGTACATGGCTCGACGGATCTAGCGTACCCAGCTCTGAACTTTTCCATATAGTAGTAGTCTAACAAATACTGATCCAAATGTGGTAGAGTTCTTTTCTTCACCAAGAAGGCCAAGGCGTGGTCGCAAGGTTTCCCGATATGCTGCCACTCTAAGCAGGTGCATTCTCGCAGCTGGATGTTCACAACATCCCTTTTGCCACTCTTGGACATATCGACCACCTCACAGCTTCTGCTGGTTGACGGGAGAACCTTAAGATGAGCAAGTCGTCGGCTTCTCTTGTATAGTTGCTGTACAACTGGCGGTAGCATATGTCTTGTAAGTCTCCTACCAATCTCTATCCTTATATTTAATAGCTTCATGATCATACCACGTATGCTGTCCATCAAGATATGAACATGACGCACTTTTATGTCCTTCACCCAGTTATTCAGGCATTCTGCAAGCTTGTTGTTTATGTAATCAACTTTGATGTCAGGGTTGAATTGACTCATCTTCCATAGCTGCGAATGATGGATGGCTAAGTACTCTGGAAGTTCAGGGGCTTCAGCAAAAATCTTGCTCATGAAATAGTCGCTGCTACTAGGTTTGTAAACTCTAGCAGCAGGAAACATGTAACGATATACGCTGCCCTTGTAGTGTGAGTACAAGTTGAGCATCATATGGGCATGGCATTCTCTACCTTCAGATCTCGGGAACACCTCCTTCACTGCATTCGTCAGCACTTTGCATGCATCCGTGGATATAGCCAATGGATCCATGTGGCCTATTGATCTCTTGAGCTGCCTCATAAACCAGACCCAGTTTTCGTCCGTTTCTATTTCAAATAGCCCGAATGCCACTAGGAACATCTAGTTGTGACCATAAAGTGATGTGGCAGATGGCAGGCAGCCTTTCCATTTGCCAGTTAGGACAGTGCTGTCGACACTCAGATACGGCCTACAGCCGCCCTTGAATCCATCGATGCAAGGTTTAAGCGCCATGAAAAATCTTTTGAAATATATTTTACCACCTTCTGATTCGGTGTCAATCTCCACAACACTCCCCAGACACCTAGCATGTACCTCCGCCTTGAAGTTGTACAACATCCTGAAGTTATTGGTCCAATCCCCGTGCAAGACCCCTAGAGCTTTCTCTTTACCTTTCCAAACTGTGTAATACGGAAGGACAATGTTGTATTTAGAACCAAGGCTAGTCTGAATATTCTTCGCGGTCTCCTTAGGGTTACCCTTTAGTATGGACATAGATTGCATAGCCACCCACTCCGTATCAGCCATTGAGGATTTCAATTTGCTTCCTGTCAGACACATGTGTTGAGGGCCCATTCTGTTCACCTGCAACACAGATTCATTTAAAAGATAAGCGGAGTCGACTAGTTGCCAGAAAGATATTGCACATCAATTGTAGTTATAGAGTGAAAAGAGAGAGAGAGTTCTAATGGTTTGCTGCATGCATTGCCCCAATACCATAATTGCAGTCGACACAGGTAAGGATCTTGCTGTGATCCTCCATGGACAATGTACCTCGGCCCGTCCATTCATCCATGTTAACTTGCAAACAGCCTCATACCTCTCGGCAGAGTTCTTCAATCGATAAACGTCGAACTCCCCCTTGATACAAAAATGCCAGAACGACATCCTGAACTCATGCATGCTCCTGAACTCAGTGTCGACCGAAATTATAGGATACTCGTGGTCATGTTTCATTTCTTCTACTTCAACACCCAAATCATCGACTGGAATACCAGCCTCATCGTTAAGTTCCTCGTCTATTTCATCATCACTAGATTCTTGATCCTCTATAGTGCCTGCTTCTTCATCGGATTCAGAATCTTCACCATCGCCTCTAATGCCTAGTACTGCACACATCATATTGACTCCCATGGGTGGGGCTGCACCATCGTCTCCACCCGGATGGACAGGAACATTGCCCCAGTCCACCTCACTGGCAACTCTGTTTCTCCAAGACACTCGGTTGGTTTTGCTGCAACCACATGGGGTGGTCTTACGTTCGCACGCATCCCAGGTACTTCAGTGGACAAACAACATCAGAATCAATTTCATCTTGAGTGTACAGAACCCTCTTGCTCTTCCTATGTACATCCTCCTTCCTGATGTAATCTTTCCTGATAGTATCAGTAGGGCTTGACATCCGCGTTCCATTCCCCATCGTACTAGGCCTTTTGCTGCCGCTCTTGGGTGTGATCTCCTTACTGCCTCCCCTCACGGGTGTTGGCTCCAGGGTGCTGGCATTATTGCCTGACCTCTGCGGCGTGTTCTTCTTCGAATTAGCCCTTTTGCTGCTACTATTGGGTGTGTTCTCCTTCGTGCTGGCATTATTGCCTAACCCCAGCGGCGTGTTCCGCTCCAAATTAGCCCATTTGCTGCTACTATCGGGCGTCTTCTCCTTCGTGCTGGCATTATTGCATGACCTCAGCGGCGTGCTCCGCTCCAAATTAGCACTTTTGCTGCTACTATTGGGCGTGTTCTCCTTCATGCTGGCATAATTCCCTGACAGCGGCGTGTTTCGCTCCAAATTAGTGTTTTTTTCTGCTCCCACTAGGTGTGGTAGCCTCCGTGCTGGCCATCTTCGCCTCTTTGCTACCACTCCTGTGTGTGTTCACCACCGTGCTAGCCACCGCCTCCATCATAATATCACAAACGTGCTTCCTGGGAGGACGTATCTCTGCTTGGTGCACAGCCAGGGAGGGAGGTTGTACGGCCATACAAACACGGGCCAGGTGTTATGTGTGCTACTCTCGTTGCCAAACGGATTGAGTCCATCGGTGCTCATACCAAGCCTGACGTTCCTTGGATTGCCCTCGAAGTCTGGAAAGTCAATGTCCAGTGCGTTCCACTAGCTTGCGTCCGAAGGGTGTGTGAGGATCTTACCCTTATGTGGATAATCTTCGGCCGGCTTCTTCCTTTCTGTGTGCCATTGCATGAGCTTTGCTTCCTTAGGGTCCACTAAATACCGCTGCAGATAGGGAGTGATAGGAAAGTACCATACCACTTTCCGAGGAACTTTCATGTTCCCTCTCTTGTATCTTCCTTGGCCACACACCGAACATGTGGTTCTATCCTTGTACTCATCCCGATAAAGTGCACAATCATTAATGCATGCGTGGTACTTAATGTACGGTAGGTCGAGAGGACATACGATTTTCTTGGCCTCCTCGATACTAGTTGGACACTTGTTCCCCTTGGGAAGACGTTCTTGCCAGAATCTCATTTTTTTGTTGAAGCTTACGTCGGTCCATTTGCTTTCTGCCTTCATCTCCAGAGCCTTGAGCGTTACGTTCAAGCGGGTATCCTCGGGCTAGCACCCAGGATACAATGGATTTTTCCCATCTATCTCCATCTACGCTAGCTTGGTTTTCTCCCTGGCAGCAACTTTGGTGTTGCTCGTCTCCCTGAGAAGTAGTTCCTGAACATGAGGGTCCTGCAAGGCCGAGGTTAGCCGCGTCGTTTGTGTGTATGTGTCTTATCCACCGGCACCTCCTTCGTGATGATCATCATGTCCGTCACTGCCATCATCTCCTTCGTGTTGATCATCATGTCCGCCACTGTCAACATCTCCTTCATGATCATGATCATGTCCTCCGCTGGCATCTCCTTCGTGATGATCATCATGCCCGCCCTCGTCTTCAGGATCGTTGATGTCCTCGTCATCTTTAGAATCATAGCCGTGCATGAAACCACGCATGAGAAAGTGATTCTCCAGGTCTTCGGAATCAGGGTCAACCAAGCTCCCGAGATTGCATGTTCAACACGGACATCTTATGTAGGTCCTCTTGTTCAGAATCATGTCGGCCACCGCGCATTTCTTCTATGTAGCTGCTCGACCTTCGCTCATGTGTCTAACCATGGTTTCCTGCGCGGTATAGAGCAAAAAGAGAGAGTATATTAGAACCACAACACCATCATGCACACACACATGCATGCATGGCCGCCGGAAAAATTCGGCATGATATCTCCTAAAAATGGGACATATGGATAGTGCAAAAATTTCCTAAAACGGAAATTAATCGACATTTCGGCAAACATCCATGCACCACCAGAGCAAGCAACATGATTTCTTCTTCGTCACCTGCAAACATTCATGCACCACATCCATGCAAACACATCATCCCTCTCGCAATAAGAAGGCTTCACAAACATAAGCATGCACACACATACACACCGCACCAACGTCCACCCTCCACACAAAACATCCACATGCATGTCCTCCAACAACTGACCTAGTAGAATCGTTAGCGAGCCAAGTCCGCGATGAGATAGTGTGGTTATTGTTGGAGGACAAGATTGATGTTGGAGGAGGAAAACTAGTTGGGGTTTAGTAGATCTACAACAATTGGAGAGGTTCCCCTCACAAAACTATGAAGCAAGCTAGGTTCATGTCGAGGTGGTGTCACGGCAGATGCCATGGATAGGCTAAAGGTGGGGACAATATGCACTAGAGGAATCCAGGGAGGGATAGCGTGGTGATTCCACACATAGATTCTTTGTATTTCCCAAGTTCACAAGATTACAGATGCTCCTTGAGCTGTATTGGAGAGAGGAGGAAGAAGGAGCTATCTTACTCTCACCACTAGCTATATCCCAGGAAACAACTACTCAAATTCCAACCCACTATAGATCAATCCCTTCTACAGATGCCCTAGCCCTCCTTATAAAGGGGTGGCCAGGTCTCCAATTAGGGCATACGTGGAGGCATATTGCAAGGAATATGCCTCTTCCCAAAATAGCAAACCGACCAGATCACTTTTCGCTGTCGTAAGCCATGCCGAGGCTACGTGAGCCTCTGCGGCGCCAGCGTCATCCGACACGGGGCGCGTCACCCTTGTCGGCCACGCCTCGGTGGTCCTTCTCTCTGCCCGCTTGGCTCATGCTCCAGCGTACATCGACCACCTTTTGACGAGCGAGATACCTTCCTTCTCTTGCAACCCTGATATAACCCGGATCATGCCTGATTAATCCGGCCACGCGGGTACCTGCATAACGGTTACACAAATCCTGCCGGCATACGATACGTCGACCAGGACTCAATTAGGTGGACATCCTCCTGTCCGGGTTAACCCGTGATTCGGCCTTCCTTGAGGTGACTCGGCCAGCGTTCGCTTTGACCTTGCCGTACCTCGACTAACTCGGCCTTTATACCCCGGAGTGACCCTACCCAGGGGTATCCCCCCAACATTAGTCCCCGAAGCTGGTGCGGCCTTAGCAGCTCTAGCTGCTAAGGCCACGACAGGTTCAATTTACCGAGCCTTTTGCTTCCTTTTCCGAGTTACCTCATTGCCCGGATTTCATTGGCTAGCTCTTCCCTTGGCACATTCCGAGTTTGCACTCGCTGGCCGGGTCACCCTCTAATTCTTCGGGTTATCCTTCCTTCCTTCTCTCGTACGCTTCCCCACATGGAGGGTAATCATTATCTTGCCTCATTTTAAGCGCATGCGCCAGTTACTGCAGTTAATGTCAGGTGTTACTGTTGCACACGTCACGTCGCGCCTTGATACATTGCAAATGTATCTATAGTCTTTAATGTTCCATGCTTGGTTTTATCCACTTTCTTGAGTTTTGTTCCAACTTTGGAGTACTTTTCATATGATTTCTTGGACTAACCTATTAACAAGAGCCATAGTGCCAGCTGCCTATTTTCTGCTGTTTTTCGTTCCAGGAAAGTTAGAAAATGAATATTCTCGGAATTGGATGGGACAAAAGCCAAAGTGCCTATTTTTCCAGAAGGGATCAAGTGCCAGAATACAAGACGGAGAAGGGCCAGGGAGCCACCACACCACCTGGCCGCGCGACCAGGCCTGACCCGCGCTAGGGGGTGGTGTGGCCGCTCCCGGCACCCCCTCGGCCTCTCCTTCCGCCTATAAGTTGCCCTCGGGACGAAAACCCTAAGGAACCGATCAAAAATACACGAAAGAGTCTGTAGCCGCCGTCATCTCCATCCCTAGATTGGGAGGGATCTGAAGCTCTCCCGGCACCCTGCCAGAGAGGGGAATTCAACCTGGAGGCCTTCTTCATCACCATGCAAGCCTCCGGTGTGATGCGTGAGTAGTTCATCCTTGGACTACGGATCCATGTAGTAGCTAGATGGCTGGTTTCTCCTCCTTTGTGCTTTAATGTTTAGATCTTGTGAGCTCCGTTCATGATCAAGATCATCTATTTGTAATCCATAAATGTTATGTTTGCGAGGATCCGATGGATATTGAGATGCTATTTCAGATTGATTATTATTCTATCATGTCTTTGTTATTTGAGATCTTGCATGCTTTCCGTTGTTAGTAGCTATCTTGGCCAAGTAGATGCTAGCAACTCCAAGAGTTAGTATTTATGCTCGATAGTGGGTTCGTGCCTCTGGTAATCTGGGGAAGTGACAGAAATCTCTAAGGTACTAGATGTGCTGTTGCGACTAGGGAGAAAACAACAATCCTTTGTTCATAGAACAATCGTATTGTTTACTTTACACGCAATTCGAAAAGCAATAATATGTTGCTTGCAACTTAATACTGGAGGGGGTTCGGATGATAACCTGAAGGTGGATTATTAGTCATAGATGCAGTTGGATGGCGGTCTATGTATTATGTTGTAATGCCCAATCCAGACTCAGAGGAGTCAAGATGATTAGTATATGCATGTATTGCTTTCTCGGTGTTTGTCAATTGCCCCGTTGTAATTTGTTCACCCAGCATGTTATTTATCTAAGGAGAGCCACCTCTAGTGAGCTATGGATCCCTGTCCTTTTTCTTTACATACAATCTACAATCTTTTACTACTTTGTGTTTACTTTCTGCAAACTTTTACTTCTTTCTATTCGATACGTTTAATCCTTTGTTTTCCGCAAAACACGGTGAGATTGACAACCTCATTGCAAGTTGGGGACAAAGTTTTGTGGCTGTGCTGTGCAGGTCTCCACGTTGCTACTAGCACCGGTAGTGCGCCCTGCCAAAGCTCAGCTAGTAAGACCTTTGGGGTGTTTCCTTGCTCCTACTGGTTCGATTAAACCTTGGTTTCATAACTGAGGGAAAACTTACTATTGTGCTCATCGTACCTTCCTCTTGGGGTTCCCAACGAGGTCTACGTCAAAAGTCGAGCGCATCATGGACCCCTCCGGAGTGTCTTCACCAGGCCAAAGGGCATTGAAGACCCGGACTGCTGCATCTCGGAGACCCTTACCGTAGTTCTTCACAATATAGATGCGAGAGGATAGGCTGACCAGCAAGTTCTCCATGTCATAGGGAATTTTTTCAGCGCCAGGACCAATTGGGGTACCCCTCTGCTGGCGGAACATGGAAACTTCAGCAACCGCAATAGCATCGCCCTCTGGAAATTTGTCTGAAAACCAGACAAGTGAAATAAGTAAAGGAGGTTGACCCGGAGAGATTCATGTCAGCCGAAGGAAAAGAACTTATGTGAAATATGGCTATGGATCCGGCAGGGCTGCGGTGGAGGTTCCTCAGAGCGGCTCGAGCATCTCCTCCTCCTTCCGGCACAGCCCATCTCCCCCTCGCGGCGACGATACACGCCCGCTGAGCCCCATTCAGGAGGGTTCGTTGGCTACTCCGGGTTTTAGCCCACCTCGTCCAGAGGAGGGCAACCTCGGAGCAGGGCGAAGTGGCCCCGCCGAGGCAGCGGATGCTCCCAGCTCTTCTTCGGCTCAGCCGCAACCTGCCACCACCGAGATACCAACAGCACCCCCGCCAAGACCAACACCAGCACAAGCACCAGTGCCAGCACCAACAACAGCAGCACAAGTACCAGCACCAGCAGCACAAGTACCAGCAACAGCACCAACTCCCTCCGCCTCGTCCGAGTCTTCCAAGACTCGGCGAGAAGGCTCAGTTAGCACCAAGGCTGCACCCAAGACTAAATCCGCAGCTCAAACCTCAACCTCTCAGCAACAGCCTAAGGCTAAGAAAACTTCTGACGCCACCAGGGCAGCATCCATCGAGGCTGGACAGCGCACGCTCGCGTCCATGCTTCCGAAGAAAACTCCACCGAAGAAAGATGTCTCCCCCGGGCCAGCTACCATGCAACTTACATTGCACACCAGCCCTGTTGCTGCCCAAGTTGAAAGGAGGGAGGCCCACGCCAAGGGTTTGCTTGTTTTGTTCTTCAAAAAACACAAAAAAAGAAAACTTGTAAAACTAAGTTTTGACCCCCCTGTCGCGGGCCCATTGCCGGGAGCCACCACACCACCCCCCTGTCGCGGGCCCAGCCTGGCCGCGTGGCCAGGTGGTGTGGCCGGCCCCTGGCCCTTCTCCGTCTCGTATTCTGGCACTTGATTCCTTCCAGAAAAATAGGCACTTTGGCTTTTGTCCCATCCAATTCCGAGAATATTCATTTTCTGACTTTCCTGGAACCAAAAACAGCAGAGAACAGGCAGCTAGCACTATGGCTCTTGGTAATAGGTTAGTCCAAGAAATCATATGAAAAGTACTCCAAAGTTGGAACAAAACACAAGAAAGTGGATAAAACCAAGCATGGAACATCAAAAATTATAGATACATTTGCAATGTATCAGCATCCCCAAGCTTAACTCATGCTCGTCCTTGAGTAGGTAAGTGATAAAAAGAAATAATTTTTGAGGTGACATGCACCATCAAAGACTTGATCAAAGTATTTGCAAAACATTCAAAGCTGGGATCATAGTACTTCAATCATAACATTAAAGACAAAGTTCTAGCAATAGGCAAAGAAACTATGATGCAAAATGAAAAGGAACAAACAAAAGATTCATGAATAACAATGCTTTGCAAGATGTTTGTTTGTTTCACATAAATAAAACATAGCATAAAAGTATTCAGCTTGTCCCTCAATAGAGTAGCAAATATAAATGCATAGGACACCTTCAAAGTTCATAAGAGTGACTAGATACAATAGTTTCAAATAGGCAATAACAAGTTATGCATCAATCAACTAGTCTTGGGACAATGCACATAGAACTAAGAATGGCCACTATGCTCTCAAAGTAGGTGCATAAAGATAGAAGGTGGAGACTCAATATAATGGTGGAAGAAAGGCCTTTTGTAAAAGGAAGTAGGGATACAAGTCTCATAAGGGCCTTCCAAAAATTATGGTACTTGTAGTTTTCATCTCTCATTGCCCCTATCATAAGCATCTTGAAGGTGATTAAGGTTAAAGTGACACAACTAAGAGGATATGCTTGACAAGTTATAAACCGAAATCTCATGCCCCTTACTTACGAAGACCGATCCTCATGCTACTCAACTTCAGTCACGAGTAAGCTCTTGTCATTGTAAGTATATGTGTATCATTAAGAACCGCCAACGGGGTACCCCTTGCACATGATATGGGAGCTTTCCCATAATCAAAATGACAAGGCAAGCAGACAATGAGCATCTCAGCGATTTTTTATTTGCTATTTGCATACGTTTTTATTGAGGATGCTTCATAGAGTGCTCATTATCGTGATGCTGCAAGTTTCCACCATGATTAGGCATGGCTTAGGCTAGCGGCCCAGGCGTCTCTCTAACACAATACAAACTCCGTAATCTTACAAGTTCCACTTTTATTTCACACCGCCGGGATCCGTAAGCAAAAGAACATGATATCAACGGGGTACAAAGTACAAGTGCAATGTTGAAAGCGTTCCCCATGAAACATGGTTCTGCTAATTTCAACTTATAAAGCGCAAGCATATACGCAACAAAGAAGGACCCAATGGTTCAAGTTTATTAGGGGCAAAAAGTAAAGTGTGCCATCAAGTTCGTGAGAGCTTTAATCACTAGTTTTCTCATAACAAGTGAAAGGTAAACAAAAACATGAATATACTTGGAATAGCATAAGCTAGTAGGTAGGTATGGTGGACTCTTTGGAATAACTTGGTTTAGGGAGTTGGATGTATGAGTGGAACTCATACTTTGTTGTGGAGGCTAGCAAAAGACTGGGAGCGACAAACTAACGGAGCAATAATGGCCATAATCATGCAGAGCGACAAAACATCATTGATCAAAGCATAAAGTGATACTACAAGTTGAAAACTAAAGGATCATAAAGGCTATGGTGACTTGAGATAGTCATAACATGGTGTGAGCATGCGCCAAGTCAACCCAACTAAAGCATCAAAGGAGAATACCACTATACTATGCTTTAATATGCTAAAACAGCGCATGATTCATCCAAGGCACATTAAGCAATCTCAATTGTTCATAACAAGTCATGCTACAGCAAAGAATACTATGCATAAAGCCAGAACAATATCAAGCATGGCATGACAAAGCATAGGCCACAGTCAAAAACGAGCTCTTTTCACCACATAAGTATGAACTTTCCTACTCTTTTCCAAACCAAAACAAAATATTTTTAAACCAACGTATGAAAGAGGGGGCCCAACCAATTTATTCAGAAAACTAAGCAAACCAAGCAAACTAAAAACCAAAACGAAAAAGAAAAAGAAGACGCTCCAAGAAAAACACAACTGTGCATGAAACAATAAAAAATGAAGCGTTTGGAAGAAACCTAGGATTTTTATTGATGAAGAAGGGGATGCCTTGGGCATCCCCAAGCTTTGATGCTTGTACTTCTTGGTTATTTCTTGGGGTGACACGCGTGGCATCCTCAAGCTTGAGCTTTAGTCCATCCTTCATCTCATTACTCATTCCTTCCATACACCTGAAATTATTCCATCATACAAAACTTCACACAATCTCATTAGCAACATTAATGCACTTAAGATAAATTAGTCTCAAGGTTTAGTTCTAACACCAAATAAACTTCCATTACAACACTAGATACTGTATCACTTCTCTCAAAATCTCAATTCCCCAAAGGAACTCAAGAAGGAACTAACAAGAAGCAAATGCAGAAAATGGCAGAAAACTTTCAAAACAGACCAGCAGGTAAAGACGAATTTTTTCGAAGACCTTCTATTGCTCAAATCAAAAAGTGTTGAACTAACTAAAGTTAGATGACAACCCGGGGCAAAAGCACCAAAAATTACAGCTCAATCTGACATACAGATCTCTCTCAGGAATGTTTACGGTGAAGCACAGAAATCTGTTTCGGGACAGCAACTTTCCCAATCATTACTTCACTCTTATGAGAGGTTACTCTTGGCACAAAAGGCAAATAAAAAGGATAAGGAGAGGTTATTACAGAGGTAATAACTTCCAAGACTCAACTAAAAATCTTGGGTTATCTCCCAACAAGTACTTTTCTTTAACGCCTTTAAGTTAGGCATGAAAATTTGAGAAGATGCTCTCATAGGAAATATGAATTGAAGTAAAAGAGAGCATCAAGAAGCAAATTCAAAACACATTTAAGTGTAACCCACTTCCTATGCGTAGGAATCTTGTATGCAAACAAATGCACAAAGAACAAAGTGACAGGCATAGGAAAATAAAACAAAAGTAACTTCAAAACTTTCAGCACATAGAGAGGTGTTTCATTACCATAAAAACTTCTACAACCATATTTTTCTCTATCATAATAATTTTCAGTAGCCTCATGAATAAACTCAACAATATAACTATCACATAAGGCATGCTTTTCATGATCTACAAGCACTAGAGATTTATTATAAACATTTTCAAAAGAATCCTCAGGAACATAACATTCACCCTCCTTTGATAAGCATGGGGGACAATCAAATAATGTAAGGGATAAAGAGTTACTCTCATTAGAAGGTAGGCATGGGTAGATCCATTCTTCCTCCTTTTGTCCATCTAATGAGCTTTCAGGTTCAGCAATTTCTTCTTCCATGGAGATTCTAGTAGGTGGTGGTTCATCTATTACCTTAGCAGTCATAAAACTGTTCCCAAATAGGAAACTGAGTGAACTATCCATAATGAAATAGTGATTGGAGCAGAGCTAGTCATAAAGGCAACTTAAGAAAGGAACTAATTTTTTTTTGTGTTTTTGAAATAAGAAAGCAAACTTGTAGAACTAATTTTTTTCGGTTTTTGAAGAACAAAACAAGCAAACAAAGCAAAAAAGAAACTAAGCAAAACAACAACAACAAAGTAAAGAGATTGGTTATGAGGGACTCCCCTTGTGAAGATGTTCTTGACTCCCCGGCAACGGCGCCAGAAAATCTTGCAGGCGCGTGGTTGACGTGGGAGCTTCTTCTTCTTCAGTCCCCGGCAACGCCGCTAGAAAAGATCTTGATGCGCTCGACTTTCAACGTAGAGCTCGTTGGGAACCCCAAGAGGAAGGTACGATGAGCACAGCAGTAAGTTTTCCCTCAGTTATGAAACCAAGGTTTAATCGAACCAGTAGGAGCAAGGAAACACCCCAAATGTGTTACTAGCTGAGCTTTGGCAGGGCGCACTACCGGTGCTAGTAGCAACGTGGAGACCCGCACAACACAACCACAAAATTTTGTCCCCAACTTGCGATGAGGTTGTCAATCTCACCGTGTTTTGCGGAAAACAAAGGATTAAAGCGTATTGAATGGAAAGAAGTAAAATTTTGCAGAAAGTAAACACAAAGCAGTAAAAGATTGTAGATTGTATGTAAAGAAAAAGGACCGGGATCCATAGTTCACTAGAGGTGGCTCTCCTTAGATAAATAACATGCTGGGTGAACAAATTACAGCGGGGCAATAGACAAACACCGAGAAAGCAATACATGCATATACTAATCATCTTGACTCCTCTGAGACTTGATTGGGCATTACAACATAATACATAGACCGCCATCCAACTGCATCTATGCCTAATAATCCACCCTTAGGTTATCATCCGAACCCCCTCCAGTATTAAGTTGCAAGCAACAGATTATTGCTTTACGAACTGCGTGTAAAGTAAACAATACGATTGTTCTATGAACAAAGGATTGTTGTTTTCTCCCTAGTAGCAACAGCACATCTAGTACCTTACAGATTTCTGTCACTTCCCCAGATTACCAGAGGCATGAACCCACTATCGAGCATAAATACTAATTCTTGGAGTTGCTAGCATCTACTTGGCCAAGATTGCTACTAACAATGGAAAGCATGCAAGATCTCAAATAACAGAGACATGATAGAATCAATAATCAATCTGAAATAGCATCTCAATATCCATCGGATCCCCGCAAACACAACATGTAAGGATTACAAATAGATGATCTTGATCATGAACGGAGCTCACAAAATGTAAACATGAAAGCACAAATGAGGAGAAACCAGCCATCTAGCTACTACATGGATCCGTAGTCCAAGGATGAACTACTTACGCATCACATCGGAGGCTTGCATGGTGATGAAGAAGGCCTCCAGGGTGAATTCCCCTCTCCGGTAGGGTGCCGGGAAGAGATTCAGATCCCTCCCGATATAGGGATGGAGATGACGGTGGCTACTGACTCTTTCGTGGATTTTTGATCGGGTACTTAGGGTTTTCGTCCCAAGGGCAACTTATAGGCGGAAGGAGAGGCCTAAGGGGTGCCGGGAGCCACCACACCACCACCTGGCGCGGGCCAAGCCTGGCCGCTCGGCCAGGTGGTGTGGCCGGCCCATGGCCCTTCTCCATCTCGTATTCTGGTACTTGATCCCTTCCAGAAAAATAGGCACTTTGGCTTTTGTCCCGACCAATTCCGAGAATATTCATTTTTGACTTTCCTAGAACCCAAAACAGTAGAAAACAGGTAGCTGGCACTGTGGCTCTTGTTAATAGGTTAGTCTAAGAAATCATATGAAAAGTACTCCAAAGTTGGAACAAAACACAAGAAAGTGGATAAAACAAAGCATGGAACATCAAAATTTATAGATACATTTGCAATGTATCAGTCCACTGCTCTGATTTCCAAGTTAATGGAGTGCGAGACCCAACTTGACCTCTGGAGGGCATCCGCGGAACGTGCCAGCGCTGAAACTGTCCTCCACTTTGTTCTCACATGGTACGAAAAGTTAGACCTGAAGCTTCTCGAGCGCCTGCGCACCGGATAAAAGTGGTCGGATGACCTGGATTGGGTAGCTCGGCGCAAGGCTTGCGCCCACAACCTCATCCAGTTTGCCCCCATCCATCAATGGAATGAAGGACCAAGCTTCCTTGGTGCCGTTGACGATGAATACGTCGAAGATGGTTCGGGAGATGAGGAAGAGGATGAATCTTCATATGTTGAAGAGGATGAAGACGATGATGAGGCTGAAGCCGGAGTTCCACCTGCTGCTGCTCCTTGAGCGTGAAAAAACACTTTGAAATTTATCAGATCCCCGGTATGCCGGGTGCAGATGTATTAAGCACACAGATCATATTTTTCTACTAAGTTGCTTATGCCAGATTAACTTGGGCGTAGTCCCCGAGTTTCATTTTTCTTGTTTCTCCAATTTCCTGGCTCGGCTCGTGTCTACCTTGATTCGGTCTTGTGACTTACGAGTCCAAGTTTCAAAAATTGACTTAACAATACTTGGAAACTTTAGGACTAGCTCAAAGTAATCCAGTATAGTAAAAACAAGGTAAACATAAAGTTAGTCCAAATAATGAATGTCGGCTCGATTACGTTCTTTTCCTTAGTCGTTTTTCATGTGCTACGCAATTCCAAACTTGTTCTCTTGCTTTCCATGAAGCCAAATCTTGTTGGACAGCAGCAAGTCGAAGAGTTGAGTTTTTGGTGCTCACACACTACTAATCCGGCTTAGGCAGAAGCAACTTAAACCAGCCGACATAAAAATAAATAGCAAGTACAGAAGACAACAAATATTATTAAGGCAGTCCCCGAGTTACTTCTCGAGGTGCCACGATTTCATTGATAAACTCATTGCCGGCATACATACCGACGTATGAGAGACTCGGATACACACACTTCTTTGCTAAGTGCAGAACGGACGAAGTATAGCTACATTCCATGTACGCTTAGATTCCTCGCCGGACATGTCCGCCTTGTTCTTCTCCTGTGGTTTTGCATCGATGAGATAATACGAGTCATTGTGCAATGCTCTGCTCACAATGAATGGCCCTTCCCATGGGGGGGATAGCTTATGCATGCCAGCAGTGCGTTGTACCAACTGGAGTACCAGATCACCATTCCGAAAGACTCGAGGGTTAGCTTTCCGGCTATGGTAGCGTCATAGATTTTGCTGATATATGGCGGATCTGGACAATGCCAATTCTCTCGCTTCTTCCACCAGATCAACATCATTTTTCCGGGGTTCTCGCACTTCGGCTTCTGTGTATTGGGTGACCCTAGGCGAATCATGCTCTATGTCGGCTGGTAATACACCTTCTGCCCCATATACCAGAAAGAATGGCGTATAGCCTGTTGATTGATTCGGAGTTGTTCTTAAACTCCACAGTACCGCTGGTAGTTCTTCTATCCAGCACCCCGCTGATCTTTGCAGCGGCTCAATGAGCCGAGGTTTTATCCCGGATAATACTAATCCGTTGGATATCTCCACTTGTCCGTTTGATGCGGGGTGGGCTACCGAGGCAACGTCCAACCGGATCTTCTTATCTCGGCAGAATCGCGCAAATGCTCCTTCAGCAAAATTGGTGCCATTATCTGTTATGATACTGTGAGGATAGCCATATCTCAGAATGATATCTTTGAGGAATGTCACGGATATATCTCCATCACATTTTCTTATTGGCTTCACTTCAATCCATTTGGTGAACTTGTCCACCATAACCAAGATATAGGTCATATATCCTCTTGCGGACTTAAATGGACCAACCATATCCAAACACCATACAACAAATGGCCAGGTAATTGGTATGGTCTTGAGTTCCGACATTGGCATGTGTGTCTTGGTAGCGTACGTCTGACAACCGTTGCATTTTCTTACTAGACCTTCTTCTTGTTCTAAGGCACTTGGCCAGTAGAACCCATGCCGGAAAGCTTTTGCCACTAAAGCTCTAGATGAGGCGTGATGCCCACATTCCCCTTGATATATATCTCGGAGGATGTCAAGCCCTTCTTCTGGGTCAACACATCGTTGGAGAACGTTTGTGACACTCCTCTTGTATAGTTCAGCATTGATGATCGTGTATGCCTTTGCGCGCCTCTGAATTTGCCTGGAAAGCACCTCTTTGCTGGGCAAAGTTCCATCCTTCAGGAATTGAAATATGGGCAGTGCCCAAGATGGTATAGCTCGCGTCGGAAACACATCCTCATCTATTTCCATTTGATCCACCGACATAACTTCGGCCGGATCACGCTGCGCAGTCCCCGGGTTCTGCGAAGTAGTCCCCGGGTTTCCTGAACCACTTCCCACATCAATGTCCATGGGTATAGCTCCGGACTCCGGATCTGCCAGGATGTAGATTGAGTCGGTTTCTGGAGCTGGCCTGATGGATGTTTTTCTGAGGTGTTCTAGAGCTACACCCGGTGGAATTGCTTGTCGTGTTGATCTGAGCTTCGACAATATGTCCGCAGCCTCATTTTCCAGCCGGGGTACATGGTAAAATTCGCATCCCTCAAAGTACCCTTATACTTTTTCCACATGAAATCTATACAATGCCATGTTTGGATCCAAAGCATCCCATTGCCTCGAGACTTGCTGAAATACCAGATCCGAGTCATCAAAGCATTGGATCTAACGTATTCCAATTTCTTTTGCCACTTTGAGCCCATGCACAAGTGCTTCATACTCAGCTACATTGGTTGATGCTGCGAAATGGATCTGCTACTTCAACTGGTCGTTCTTTGGTGAGGTAAGTACAACTCCGGCGCCTAACCCGGTTTTTGTTTTTGATCCATCAAAATGCATTCTCCAGTAGTTCGGATCTGGTAACGGTGGCTCATATTGCATTTCAGCCCAATCTACGAAAAAATTGGCCACAGCCAGAGACTTGATTGCATCTCGCCTGTCGTACTGTGGAGCGTAAGGGGCTAGCTCAATTTCCCATTTTGCGATCCGGACGCTCGCATCCTTGTTGCTCATTATCTCAGATATGGGGGCTTCACATATCGCTTTTATTGGGTGTTCTTCAAAGTAATGTTTTAGTTTCTTTGTTGTCATATACACACCGTACGCCATCTTCTGATAGTGAGGATAGTTTTGCTTCGATGCTGATAATACCTCACTCAGGTAATAGACTGGCCATTGTACTTACTTACCCTCTTCATCGCGCTCTACCACCACCACTTTACTTACAACTCGGTTGGTTGCAGCAATTTAGAGCAACATTGGCTTTTTTGATAGTTGAGAGGCTACCACTGGTGCAGTGGCTAAAATTTTCTTTAATTGGATGAAGGCTTCGTTGGCCTGCAGCGTCCATACGAACTTGTCCGCTTTTTTCATTAGTTGATAGAGAGGCAATGCCTTTTCTCCCATCCGACATACAAACCGACTTAAAGATGCCAGGCAACCAGTGAACTTCTGGACATTGTTAAGACACTTCGGTAGTTCCATTCCCTCTATGGCTTGGATTTTAGTTGGGTTAGCTTCGATACCTCGGCAGGAGACAAGAAATCCGAGTAATTTTCCAGCCGGGACACCGAAGGTACACTTCTCCGGGTTAAGCTTCATTCAGAACCTTCTTAGGTTCGCAAATGTTTGCCTAATATCATCAAGAAGTGTTTTGCTTTCCTTGGTTTTTATAACCACATCGTCCACATATACTTGCACATTTCAGCCGATTTGGTCATGTAAACATTTTTGCATACATCTTTCATGCGTCGCCCCTGCATTACGTAAACCAAAAGGCATGGTGCGATAGCAATAAGCCCCATACAGGGTGATAAACGCAGTCTTTATTTGATCATTCGGATTCAGAGGTATCTGGTGGAAACCAGAATATGCATCTATGAATGACAACAGTTCACACCCAGCAGTAGAATCTATGACTTGATCTATCCTTGGCAGTGGGAATGGATCTTTTGGGCACGGCTTATTCAGGTTCGTGTAATCAATGCACATACGCCAAACCACTGGCACATTCGGATCATCTTTCTTCTTTTCCACCAGCACCGTATTAGATAGACAATCCGGGTAAAGCACCTCCATGATAAACCCAGCTGCTAGGAGCCGAGCTATCTCATCTCCAATGACTTTTCTCCTATCTTCGGCGATGCGGCGGAGAGGTTGCTTCATCGGCTTTGCTCCGGGTCTCACATTCAAAGAGTGCTCGGCCAACTCCCTCGGAACACCTTGCAAGTCCTGTGTGGACCAAGCAAAGATATCCCAATTCTCACGGAGGAAGTTGACGAGCTCGCTTTCCTATTTGTCATTTAACCCGGCACCAATAGTTACAGTGCGCTCTGAGAATAGGTCATCAACTAGCACTTTATTTGTATCTTTCGTTGCTTGAAACGAGACACTTCCATGCGGATTACTCAGCGCCGACATATATTGCTATGCGGACTGAGCCAATGCCGCCACTTCCTGGATCTTTCTTTTCTCTTGTGCAATCACGAGTGACTCGGCCAGGTTAGACCCGGCTGACGCACATTCAATGGAACGTCGGAAATCTCCTGCTATGCTAATTACTCCATTTGGCCCGGGCAACTTCATCTTCAGGTAACTGATGTGACAACTTGCCATGAATTTGTTCAGGGCAGGCCTGCCGAGTAACGCGTGATATGCGCTTTCTAGGTTCACCACCTCAAACTCCAAATTTTCAGTTCGGCATTTATCTCTTGTGCCAAACAACACGTCTACCTAGACCTTGCCAATGGGTTCACAGGAAATGTCTGGCACAATATCATGGAAAGTTGTTCTCGTGGCTGGAGCATGTTCTCCGAGATACCAAACTTGCGCATTGTATCCACGTACATAATATTGATGTTGCTGCCATTGTCAATCAGCACCTTAGAAAATATCAAATTGATATTTGGCCCGATGAACGTTGGGTCCAGCACCAGTGCATACGAACCGGGACTAGGCATGAGCTCGGGATGGTCCTTGATACTCCACGTAATTTCCTGATCCGACCAAGGCATATACATCGTCACTGCGGGCATTACCGCATTCACTTCCATATGTCGATGCTGCATGCTCCTTCTATCTGTCTCCTCCGTGGTAAACACATAGTAACTCTGGTGATGCTCTCTATATTCATTTCTCCCCTCATTGCCGGGATATCCTTGATCTGGCTGATGCTGATTTTCCACATGATGCACTGCAACTCTCCTCTCATGATTTTCATACCTCGGCGGAGGTGGTGGCAACATTAACTGTTGCGTGTTCACTCTGGAGAGTAATTGCTGCCGGGGTAACTCTTGCCGAGGTTGATCGTTCCGAGGTGCCTGAGCATTCCTCGAATCACTTTGTTCTATCTTCCTCATCCACTCACATTGACGAGTCGTGTGACCCGCCGGGTTACTCGGATTTGGCGTGTGAAATTTGCACGGCTGATCCAGCATTGCCTCATACGTATATCTCGGCTGGCCTTTCTTTTCTTGCCACTGTCTCTTTTGCTCGGGCGTCCAAGTTTTCTTGCCGTCATTTCTTGTGGTCCACTGTTGCCCTCCATTTTTCTGACGCTGATTGCTCCCTGCTCCGGGTTGATCTTGATTTACAGCAGCAACTTGTTGCGAACTGTACCTATAATCCGGTTTATCATCTCTTCTCTTACCCCGGTAATCATTCCGCCGGGATGACCCGGCTCCATCTCGCTCGTAGTACTCCTCATTTGACTCGTTTGACATAAGCCTAGGTTGAGTCAGATCACCCAAGGCATATGAATCAGCAATCCGGATCGTCTATGCCAGTGTAGTTGGCATATCCCTTTGTAACCTTTGCCACAGCATGCTTGCATATCTACACACTTGTGCAAACTAAGCTATGGCCTGTGACTCAATGACACCATCGCATGAGTTTCGCACTGTGCACCAACGGGTTAAGAACTCCCGGTCTGTCTCATTTGGTCTCTGCTTGCACATTGCTAGGGTCTGTGGCCTATTCGGCCTCTGATACGTGCTTGAGAAGTTACTGACGAACATTTTCTTCAAAATCGATCCAAAAATTGATACTACCAGGTGGTAAATTGTTTAGCCACACCCTCGCAGGCCCTTATAGCATCTGAGGTACATATCTCACAGCCCATCTCAAGTTGCCTGTAGAAATTTTCACCACCGCCGCGTAGTTGATCAACCAATCCTCCGGCTTGGTGCTACCGTCACATGTTTTTGTGCCTCTGGGTAACTGGAAGTTAGGTACTAGAGGTTCTTTCATGATCCGGGGCCCAAAGCACGCTGGACCCGGAGGACCTTGCCCGTCAATCTGCTCTGACCTATAGAGCCGATCCAGTTTTAACCTGGCGTCATCAGGCATCAAGTTCCTGCTTCCCAACCTTGACCCTATCACGTGATAGTCCGGCCTAGGATATCCAGCGTTCACCATTTCCGAATCACTATCATTGTATCTATCTTTCTCTTGTGGTGCGGCTCTTTGTTGCATACCTTGGCCGGCACTTATCTCTTGCCGTGGTATATTCCGCTGTTGCGGTTGCCCTGCACCCGCTGAGTTGCGCTGTCCGGCATTGCTGTTTACAGCGTTTCCCTGACCAGCATTGCCTTGGTCGCGGTTACCTCGGCCAGCTTCACCTTGGCTGACACATCGTCGATCCTCATTTCCATGCCGCTTTTCCTTTCCATGCCCTTGCCGGGTCATATGGGACTATCTGTTTGTTCCTCCTCGCCGAGGTTACCACTTCCTCTCTTCTTGGGCCACCATGAGGGGACGATGCTGCTCCAGCAGATTTCTCCGGGTTACCTATCGCTGAATAAACGACTTTGGAAGCCCCATCCCTTGCCATTAGCCCTAAGCAACTCTTCATTTTGTTTGTTTGCGATCCGAACTAACTCATTGACCCTATCCTGCTGTCTTTGCCGGGCTTCACCCGTCAAACCCTCTAACTCGGACGCAGCTGCATCTGCTGCTCTGAGGTTCTTTGCCGGGGTACTGTACTTCAGCAGCCCCACGGACAGAATGTTCTCTGATTCCTCAACTCTAGTATCACCCTCTTTGTTCATTTTACTAATGAGGTTTCTCCCCTTCACTTTTATGCCATCTACTTTATTTGCTTTTGCGTACTCGCGCAGTGTCATGTTCAACGACTGCTGAGCCGCGGCTATATTTTTCGCACCCTCTAGTATTTTCTGCCTAGTTTCCTCTAACTCGGCATGTGCCTGAGCCGGATCTAGCACAGGTGCTATGGGACTCGCCAAGCTATCTATTGCTTGCTACAACACGTTCTCTGGCCTCTCTAGTGGAGGACCTCTACTTTTCCTTGGTGCCTTGGGTGTTACCTCCGGATCTGGTGCCGGATCCTTGCTTGCGCCAGCGTCAGGCGCTGTCATCATCACCTCGTCGCGGTCAGGGGAGCGAGTGATACGCGTCCCGTGAGCCGCACTAAGGGGCGGATCGCCTCCCTCAACGACGTGCCAAGGGTGAACGCACGACACATCGACAGCGACGTAGATCTTGTGAGCGCCAAGCTTGACGAAGAGGCCATTGCGCGGAAGAGGTCGTTTGGTGAAGCAGCCAGCACTGTTCGCCATTGCCGATGAGGTTTCCCGTCCGGATCTTCACTCCTGCTAGCGCCGCTAGCCCCACGGTGGGATCCAATTGTCGTGGTGGTGTCACGGCAGATGCCATGGATAGGCTAAAGGTGGGGACAATATGCACTAGAGGAATCCAGGGAAGGATAGTGTGGTGACTCCACACACAGATGCTTTGTATTTCCCAAGTTCACAAGATTACAAATGCTCCTTGAGCTGTATTGGAGAGAGGAGGAAGAAGGAGCTCTCTTACTATCACCACTAACTATCTCCCAGGAAACAACTACTCAAATGCCAACCCACTAGAGATCAATCCCTTCTACAGATTCCCTAGCCCTCCTTATAAAGGGGTGGCCAAGTCTCCAATTAGGGCATACGTGGAGACATATTCCAAGAAATATGCCTCTTCCAAAAATAGCAAACCGACCGGATCACTTTCCGCCGTCGTAAGCCATGCAGAGGCTACGTGAGCCTCTGCGGCGCCAGCGTCATCCGACACAGGGCGCGTCACCCTTGTCGGCCACGCCTCGGTGGTCCTTCTCTCTATCCGCTTCGCTCATGCTCCAGCGTACAACGACCATCTTTTGACCAGCGAGATACCTTCCTTCTCTTGCAAGCCTGATATAACCCGGATCATGCCTGGTTAATCCGTCCATGCGGGTACCTGCATACAAGTTACACAAATCCTGCCGGCATACGACATACGTCGGCCGGGACTCAATTAGGTGGACATCCTCCGGTCTGGGTTACCCCGTGATTCGGCCTGCCTTGAGGTGACTCTCCCAGCATTCGCTTTGACCTTGCCGTACCTCGGCTAACTCGGACTTTATACCCCGGTGTGACCCTACCCGGGGGTATCCCCCCAACAGTTCAACAACCAAGAATGGAGAAATTGAGGTGGTGGGGAGGAGGATGAGCTAGATCTAGTTTGGGGTGGTGGGTGGAGAAGAATGGAATGGTGGTGGGTGGGGGTGGATGCCAACTTGCAAATCTGGAAGAAGTTATCAGTGGCGCATATTACACTAAATGCTCCACTGATAAGTCTGCCACCTTTTCAGGAGGTGGGCCCAAGACTTATCAGTGGCGCATTTAATACTATATATGCGCCATTGGAGGGAAAGTATCAGTGGCGCATATCCTGAATGCGACATTGATATTCCTACCACCTTTCAGGGTGGTGGGGTCTAGGTGGGGCCCACATAGTTACCAAGGCCTCCAGAGTGCCGGGCCCACATTATCAGTGGAGCATATTTTTAAATAATATCCTGATGTGCGCCATTGGTTATAAATAATATCAGTGGAGCATATTTTTAAATGCACCACTGATAATTATCAGTGGAGCATATTCAAAAAAATGCTCCACAAATAACAAATCTATCCATAAGCCTTTCTCTTATCTCCATAATAAATCTATCCATAAGCCTTTCTTAGGTACCTTTACATATCATGGCTTCGGTACTCAATGGTAGAGACAGCTAGAAGAAGCCAGTGTGAACCATGGTAAACTGCATGCACAATTTCTTCAAATGAGATTAGCCCGTGTATATATATAAGTACCACCCATAACTAACTATTTCGTCCGTAGAATAACAACCACAAAAAAGTTAATTATTAGGAGGAACATCACCTCACAACAAAATTCACCTAGCTAACATGAGAAACAAACATCTATCCATAAGCCTTTCTCTAGTAGAGGATTGCTTATCAGTGGAGCATCTTTTTTCCTACCAATGGCGCATATGGGATGCGCCACTAGTGTTGCACCATTAGTAATTATTTATCAATGGCGCATATCAAATATGCGCCATTGATAATGGGACAACCAGTGGCGCACCTTAAATATACGCCATTGATATTTTACTAGTGGAGCATATATCCAAATGCGCCACTGATACTAGATGCGCCACTGGATGAATAAAATATGCGCCACTGATGTTTCGTACAGGTATATATAGTCCAGAGCTCTCAGGTATTTATACAGGTACATATACAGGTATTTATACAGATACACAACAGTATAAAAACAGAGATAATAATACAAATAGAATTATACATCATCACATCAATTAGAACCCGACATAGTGACAAGTGCCCGAATATTATACAAATCTAGAACAAATTGATCTCATCTTCTCATACATTACACATTACAACAAGTTGATCATCATCATTAGCCAAGTCCTAAACTACTAAAGGACCGAGTAGAGTACAACCGCAATGGCGGTGATGAGCAAGACGGGGAGCACGATCATCAAGGTATTCATCTGGTTCCTGTCTCTCTGCTCTCCAAGGAGATGGTTCCTCCACCTAGCTTCCGCCTGCTCTCTCGTCGGGTACCCTTTGTATCTGTTGCCACTGAACTTGTTCACTTGCTTATGACAATCCTCCCACTCGTCGTAGACTCCTGGGACCCTCCCTCTGAACACCACGTAGCACGGCATCTCTATACACAAGGCATATAAGTACTATATCATGCAACAGAAAGAAATAAAAGGTTCATCACATGCATCTCCACAAAAAAGAAGGTTTCGATCTTTGCAAACATCCATAATAAATCTATCCATAATACCAATTGGTTGTGTATTTCTTTCTTCTAGTGTGCTTTAGTACTTGATGTTTGTTTGTGTTTACTAACTTTTGCACCAATAAACTGTGATAATCAATAAATGGAACCACATGGTCTAAACTTTTCGTGTCATTCTATGTCGTTTATGTCATCTCTATATGTTGTGATTTTGTTCTACAGTTCCTCTTGCTACGTTCTTATTAATGACTCATTGCAATTGCAGTGTATCTCTTTTCGGTCATTCTTTTGGATTTTGATGTCTTCCATTGAATTGCCACTTAGTCCGAGCTGATATATGAAAAGATCATCTAAATGTCTCTTGTGACGTGAGAACTACACATCTTGTAGCTCCGAACCTTTTTGTTGTATTTCTAGCTTCACCATGTATTTACTAGCACTAGTTATTAAAAAATATTTAGTGTTTCTCAAGATTGAGTTAAGGCCTAGACACGATGCTGTTATGTGATTTTCCCGTGGTAGTATTAACATTATTTTGAGATGGCTCAATGGCTTAAATTTAGTCTATCTTCCTTGGGATGCTGGAGAGGGTTTGCAGGAGAAAAGTGTCATACTTTGCTGAGTCAAATTTTGGTGATTTACGCTACAGTGTGGTGAGATCCTAGACCTTGAGGGGCTCTTTAATGTTTGAAGTGTTACTGTATGTGTTTTATGCAGCAATTGGCAAGTAAATTTTGATTAGCCACATGTTGTTACATGAACTTGGTGTTCGCACCTCAATGGCACTGTTTTTACATGAGGTAGCTTTATGCCGTGTAATCGAGTCACCGGTCGAAAAGCTGCAGAAGGTAGCACACATGATATCCTATAAGGTGTGTATATAAGCTGATGGTCAGATTTAGTTACGCATAATCCGAAGAGAAATGGACAAAGGAAGATAAGCCCTGGCTAAGAGGTGTTAGCGGGAGCACCAATATTTTGCGTATGCATGTGTTACTCATCTTTCTTCTTGTGTCCACAATATATGTATGCGCTGATCCTTGAGAAAAACCAACAATGACGTCTTTGTGGGAGGAACAACCACCGATATCACAAGAGCTAATCACACATAAGTACCCTCGTTTGTAGGGATCGATAATGTTGCATAGTTCCATGGGATAGAACAGTCATCCTAGTTAGTTGAGCGAAATGCTTTGGAACACACTCTTCGATGTGCAGTTGGGAATCTAGAGTATGCAATGGCCATCAATGGGGCGGCACTGAATTAGCCCCACCTCGATTTACAGAGCCCTCTCCACTTCTACCTCGACTCACTCCACCCTGCACCTACGCGTCACAACGTCGGACATATTGCACCCTTCATGGTTGCATCCTCTCTCCTGATGCCTACCATTCCCATCAAGAGGCTATGCTGACATGTTAACCCCCGAGAAGGAGAAAGAGATGAATAAAAAATCAATTGCTGGTTGTTCTAGCGCTGGGAAAGTATCATGTCAAAATATTTTGGAAAGGGAGGCTATGTATATAGGTAAGCGGTAGTGCAACTTTAAAAATTCCTTTAATAAAGAAGGGAGATTTGATGGGATGGATAGCATGGGTCACCTGTAATATTAGGTCCAGAGAGTTATTACTTTTAATAGAAACTACCCATCTTGGAAGAGAGTTATTCCTTTTAGCGACATGTTATACCTCTTGTGACATGCATACAAAAAGGCGATTGCTAACTCACGTGTGATCGATAACTGCCTTAGCTCTCGATCGACCATCTCGTATCGATAGACTCTATTGGACCATGCGCTAGTATAGGTTTGTTTTAGATTTTTTTGACCTGTCCGCTTGGATGTCTGTTTGATATGAGGTTATAGGTTTGAGTTCTAGTAGACATTGTTTTCATTTCATTTTTGGTGGGTTATGTATTAGACTATTTTTATTGTAATTTTCTAGAAACTGTTTTGCGTAGGTTCACGTAATTTCATATCCATTTGCAATTACATATTTTACATGTATTTTTTTTGCTTTTCTACCGCTTTATGTGTGTAGTTGCATATAGTTGCGTAATTGCATATATGTGTGTAATTGGAAACTTTTAACATTTTTTAGATGCAATTACATGTACATGCTCAATTCCTCTGAAACCAAACGTTTAGAAAAAACATGGATGCACACGACCTAAATCCATCCCATCCGGTAAACTCTAGGCATGTCGTACATTTGGAGTTCGTCAGCGAAGCACTCCGGAACTCGGCACTCTGACCAGATCACTGACGATAGGTGACAAGCAGAATATCATTACGGTTTGGGAGGGATTTTAGGACCACCACGTTTACGGGGAAGATCATCGGACCCCACGCCGCCGCCCGCCGGCTCCCCACGGGACTGGCTGCCCGATTCCCTACCAGCAAGGCCAATAGAGGAGTAGGCTACCCGGGCCACCACGACCGCAACCTGGCGCTAAGAGACCTGTGGAGATCCTCTGAAATACGATCAGCGGAGAGAGTGCACGGGCGGAGGCGGCTGGGTGCCCGACCGCACCACCGCACCATCCGTCCGACGGAGATCGGATGCAGGGGAGGGCGCATATGGGCCAAGGGCCAGGCGACCACACCACCACCAGAGCTCCACGCCAGTCATCCCCTGTCGTCCATCTTGGAGTCCACCGCCAGCCTCCATCTACGTCTGCCGTGCCGGCAGCAACCTACACTACCTGCCGCAATGGGCCCGCGCTGCACTGCCAGCCAAGGTAGAAGGATCCCTGCCTCCACCCTCCTTGGGATGCCCGGGCTTTTCCCTTGGCCCCTCCGCAAGCGGTGGCGGCGCCTAGGGTTAGGTCGGTGAGAAACAAGGGATCTATCTACATTGTCTTAAAATTGGAGGAGAATTTCGATGTCTTGCCAACCTATTTCACAAGTTAAAACATAATCTATTTAGTTTACTGTAGCGTATGGGCATTTAGCTAGTGTGAATAGATTTTGAATGAGGGCATGTTGTATGCTTTTCCAGCACAACGACTACATGAAGAACTATCGCCTCGCTACGGCTGGTACAGGTGCAGCGTCACCCCTTCTTGCTCCCGAAGCTCCATTATGGCGTCCATCACACTCACCTCCAGGCTTCAGCCGCGCTGTCGGTGTGCCTCCACTTCTGAGTAAAATCCTTCCGCCATCGTGACTTGTCGCTCTAGCTTACTATCGTCACCATACATAGAACATGCAAGGAGATGCCTGGTCACATAGTCCAACCCCCTCTCCCGTGTGCTACAGTTTCTCTTCCCTTGAGAGTCGTCCCCGCCGCGTCGGGCTAGGCCGACGCCATCCTTAGCGATGCCGTCGCTTGGGGATGGTTGAGGTGCGGCTCCGACATATGTAGATTAGGATCTAGTAGTAGGAGTCTAGGTTGTGTGTCCCCCGTGGCATCTGGGAGTAGGCAGTCAGATCTCTCCCGCCGGATCTGGCTCGTCTTGCCCGCTCTTCTTCTAGAGGTGTTGCTCCGGTGGCAGGAGTGATGGCTGGAGGGAAGGAGAGATGTAGGGATCGCCGACAATAAGGCTAGATTTCTGAGCTCTGTTTTGCTGGAAATCGGGCACATCTCTGGCCGGTTGTTCCTTGACGTCTACGATGGGCTTCCATGGTGGAAGAAAGGTGAGTGGTTCTCTGGTGCAGGCTCGTTCAATAAGCGCCGTCTTCATCTTCTGCTCTGGCTCTTGGTGGTGGGGATGCTTGCTCTGGCCGGCCGTGGTGGCGTGGGGAGGAAGCATCTCATCAACCTGAGGAAAAGATTGGAAGAGGGGTGGGGTTCATGTGCTGCTGGTTCTTTCTTCGGAGTATCTAAGCGACGGCAGCCAGATGCCGCTGCTGCCTGTGGCCTAAGGGGCCGCTCTGATCCTAGGGTCTGCTGCATGTGGTCTTGCTCAACCTCTTGGTGGGAGGCCCGTTCTGGAGTTTCCGGCCGGAGATCTTTATCTCGTCTTTACCAAGTGGTTTGTCCCCGGTGGAGGCTTGGTGGCCGGCGTCGGGATCTCGTTGACGGTGGAGAAGAGGCCCAAGGGCTTGAACACGTTTTGGTTCTTTGTTTTGGGGTCCTCTTTGTAATTTTCCAGGACAATTTTCTTTTTAAGTTTCTTCAAGGTCCTGATTGTATGATGTACCCACCGATTTTAATTTAATGCAGCACGGGATCCTTCGGGATCCCTCCCTGTTTCAAAAAAAAAAACATAGGAACATGCTACTTACGGTGCAGGGATTGGTTATGTTGTATGTGATGGAAAAGTCATCCCATTAAGTCGAGTGGAGATCTCTTGAATAGACTATTTTTCGCAGAGCCATCTCCGTGTCTACCTCGACTCGCTACAAACTGCACCCACACGTCTCATCCTTGGACCAATCCCATCTTTAATTAAGCAATCAGGCCTCATCATCGTTGCTGCCTCTCTCCTGATGCCTACCATTCGCATCAAGTGGCTACGCTAAGCCGCTAACATATTAGCGAGCGACAAGGAGAAAGAGATGAATGAGAAATGGACGAGTGCTAGTTACAATACTGGAAATTAACATGTCAAAAAGACTCGTTGCGAAGGGAGTCTATGTATATACATATGGGGTAGTTCAACTTTAAATTTTCAGCGGTACAGTTGAGAGATTTGATGAATTGGAAGCTTTCTATAGAGCTCCCGGGATCTCTTGTGTTGTTGTGACGCGTCGAGGATTTGGAATATGGTTGAAGTTTGTCTTGGTCTACCTTCCTTTGACCTGGCGACTTGGTCGACTTTTGATGATGTCAACTCATGGTGGCTTCACATTGTCCATGATCATCCTGGAAGGAGGAAGGCTATTGCCTCCCTCATCATGCTTGTCTGGTGGGAGCGTTGGAATGAGAAATGCTCGAGTTCTCAACAATAAGAGCTTGATGGCCTCAGTGATCCTTATTTTTTAAAATAGAGGCAAAATCTTGGGCTTTTGTCTCTTCTAAACACTTGGGTAACCTCATTCCGGAAGATTTGATCTTATTATTTTTTGGTTTGTAGCGGCATATGACTTTGTGACCATTACTTTTTCTCATTAAATGAATTAAGGCAAGCCATTTTTCCTTTCTTCCAAAAAAAAAGATCCGATGATGCTAGGACATCGCTAGTTTTTTACGTCCGACCAAATCAACTAGATCCCTTTTTTCCTAGAATAGGACACCTTAGTTGCTTCTTGTATCACCGATGTTGAGAAAGTAGTTTACAATTTCAGATTACCATATTGGCCTGGTCATTCTCCATGAGAATCGGAAAGAATTACTCCTACCTTAAACCTACAGATTCTCTCCACAATATCAACCTCTCTCTTGATGCCTACCATCCCCATCGAGTGACTAGGCTCATGACTCACGAGTTAGCAAGCTGAAATGAGAAACATTAGAACAATAAGCAACCATTGTTTAGTTCTTTCGTTGCTGGAAAATTGACATCTTACTACATTTTTAAAATATATTATTCTACATTTATTAATATATTATCTTTATGATGGAATACATCATTTACAACACAAATACCCTGCAGGTCTGACGTGGCAACACAAACCACAACGAAAAATTGATGGTCTATTGAATACTTGTAGGACACAGTTTCGCTAGAAATGACTTTTCGTAAATAATAACCATTTCCCTTAGAGCTCGTTTGGCTCCCATCATTTTATTTCTTTTAAGAAATCAAATGAAATGATATTGATGATATTATTTCATTTGGCAATTTCACAGAAATGATAGGGTACCAAAAGAAATGAAGGTTAGGTATGAAATAAAAATCATGAAATCTGCAAATGAATTCCGTGACAGCCAAACAGATTGATTCTTGAAATCACAAATGAATTTTTGATTCTAGCCCTAAATGATGGGAGCCTAACGAGCTCTTAGTGCTTCACTTTGCTTGGTGCTCGCCTCCGCGGTGCGTCGGTGGTCAGTAAGCTCTCTGCCGTGAAGCTGCACCTGTCTCTTGCTTTCAGAAGTCCGGTGTGTTCCGTCTGCTCTAATGGAGCCGCCAGTGTGTCCTTTTGTCTGGTATGGTCGTGTATCTGTTACTGTCGTGTTGTGGTCTGTCTGACTTTTTCTTAGGTGCAACAACTTTGAGAAAAACTGTGATCAATGAATGAATGAAAGATGAACCTAGTGCGAGATTCTACTGGTTTCTGCACACCTGTTGCTGTTGTATACTTGTTCTAAAGTTTCTGACGCTTGTTTTCGCGTGGTCTATCCCGTTGCTAGCTCTGAATTGTTTGCTTTACCTTCCGAACCTAAATCTTCAGTCCGGGCGGGAAGAGCACCGAGCGAACTGAAACCGTGAATTGTTTACAACACACTGTGGTCCAAGAACCGGATGCTGGTGTCGCCGTTCTCAACCTGGTGCCTTCGCAGTGGGCTCCTCTGCTTGTACATGTAGAGAGGTCTTCGGTGTCCCGCCCTAAAACTTAAGTTTGCATGGACCGGTTTTATTTTAATCGGTCGAAACCTATATGCAGGCTATGTATACCTCTGTATAAGTGTACTCGGTCGAGCTGGGTATACTCCACGCTCTTATCGGCCGAACCCACCTCCCGTTATCGCGATTTATGTCTTTGCATGACATATTTTGAAATTTTGTTGCTTTTGCTATATAACTCCCGATTTTTGCCTCCCACGGGCACGTGAGTATACATGTATGGTGAGTATACGTCTAAGAGGACCATACAGATCTCGGGTGGGTTCATGCGGTCTTCGAAACGAAACAGTATCGTGTTTTTGTTGTCCAAGTTTGAAAAGTAAGGGGGGTCACCGGAGCACATGTAGAAGCAAGGAAGCAACCGGCACGCTTTCACAGGCAGAAGTAGTGCACAGCCAACCGTGTTAATGTGTGGCCGCAGCTGCCCCACAGCGTACAACGTCACCTCCTAGCGTGCACCCAGCCTATGATCAGACATTAGTATAAGCTTCGCAGCTTCCTGACTTAAGAAAAACGGGACCAAACACTGATCAGTAGACTCACCGGCCCAAGCCTGAAACGGTGGTGACATCCCACCCACTTCACCATCACCGCTACCCTCTGCTACATGTTGCCCGCTGCAAATCAATCCACATCCCGCTAGCTAACAACCATAGCCGTACGTACGCTGACTGCCATCACGGCATCACATGTGTTGTACTCCAAGACAGATCCGTTTGCGAGCTCACCGTGTCCTTCATGTCCCACACCGCGGTGAAGTATCAAATCTCCGCCGTGAACCGGCGTGACGTGCGCGCGTGCGAGCGGCCAATTAATGGGTTAATTCTTCTCCATGCCCCGTGATTATATATGTTCACTCTCATCGCTCTTAACGTCTTACAGGCGACGGAATAGACATCATGCCCTTGTTTGCTCATCGAACAAACATGTGTTGCCCAATATGCCTTTCCAGGTGCTGCCCCAACGAGTTGTTCAACAGCGCACCCGTTAACCGCTCTATTGTTTCTGGGGGCTCTAGCCTGGACCCTGCCACATAAGAGCCAGCGACTGCAGAGTGCAGAAGGTCAAATATATTTAATTTTAGTTTTCAAAATTTATAATATAGTTCAAAGTGTTAGAAATAAGAATATATGATTCAACACTGAACATCTCAACAAAAATATATAATCTTATCTTGTATAGAGTACAAGGTTTCTTAGATTACAATTGTCAACATATTGTATAATGTTTATTGCAAAATGGTCTTGTATCTCAAAACATCATAGTAATCTGGTTCAAGAAAATGTTACAACCTCCCATTTGTAAATGTTTTGACAAGCTATTTTAGTTTATTATATATTTCAAAACGGAGTTGTTCAAAATCTCCGTTTTGTAAAATGTTTTGATCGTACAAGCTCTTTCGAGGGCCCCTACTCCCCTGGACGCACCATGTATGGAAAGCGCCAATACCCCTTAATATCAAGATCTTCGTGTGACAATTTCTACGTCGGGAGTGGAGGTGTCCAAGCATCACGGCCTGGGCAATGTCCTATGTCCGCTCTATGGAACCCTGGAAACGGGGACCCATATTATGCTCATCTGTCCTGCTGCCTAGTTTCTATGGAGCTTTGCCCGTGAGGCGCTTGGACCGGCGTCACGAACGGGTTTACAGTATCAACGCGTTAGAGATTTCCATACCAAGTGATTTTGGCACTTTGTAAAAGCATATAGACAAATAAGTTCAGCAGTGTCACCTCTACTTTACGTTAATACTTGTAACTTCCATACCACATAAGTATGATTGTCCTATGTCTTTACAATGAAAAGAATAGATACAAAATAAATTATGTACCAACTAGTCTAAGTTACTACCTCTACATTGGATATTGTCTTGGATATAGTAACATAGAAAGACTAATTTGTTATTTCGTAGACTGACTTTTTGTTGGTGACATATTATATTTCTTTAAGTGTCTCTATGCTCACAAATTATAGAGAGCAATTGCGCGTGGATGTACTTGCGGGCATGCCATAGTGCGACCCTCTCACAAAAGTTGTCAGCCTAAAAGGATATGTGGGCCTGACAACTTTTCCTTTTTTGTTTGTTTTTTGGTTTTGAAAAAATCCAATGTTTCCACCCAGCCATCGGTCCGAAAATAAACGGACAAGATCGCATCACGCTGTGAGCGAAAAATCTCACGTTCTCTCTATATAAAATCCGTTAATTATTTCCCACGTCATTTTTAACAAGTTGGCATGTATGGTACCACTCATGTTATATGAGCAGTCTAATGATGAAAAAGTTCTTTCCATAATGGTAACTCTGTCCGAAGTTCAAATTATTATTCATGCATTTACTATATGTATGATGAGAACCATTTCAGACAATGCCTATACAAACCCTCATTATGTTGTCTTCTGCCCATGTGTAGGGATTGAGCCAGGGTGGACACGCATATAGTTACATCTACATATGGATTCTGCTTGTTCCGTGTATAATTTCTGGCTCCACTGCTGCTTGTATCTTAACGTACATTATCAGTTTTAATCAATAATATTTTTTTAACTATCCCCACATTGATTAAATTCTTGAAGATTACATTAGAAATTACACTAGCCAGATTTAAATAAATGCACCCATTTGCGGGTCTATATAAAATCCATTAATTATTTGCCACATCATTTTTGCCAAGTTTACATGCATGTTACCACTCATGTTACTACCAATATGATTAGTCTAATGTTGAAAAAATTCCTTCCCTAATGATAACTCTTTCCAAACTTCAAATTATTATTCATGCATTTACTATTGGTATGATGAGAACCATTTCGTACAATGCCAATCCAAACCCACATTTTGTTGTCTTCTACCCATGTGCATAGATGGAGCCAGGGTGGACAGGGATATAGTTACATCTACTTGTGGATTCTGCCAGTTCCGTGTATAATATATGGCTCCACTACTGCTTGTATCTTGATGTACTTTATCAGTTTTTATAAATAACATTTTTTAAACTTTACCCACATTGATTCATTTTTTGAAGATTACATTAGCCAGATTGAGTAAATGCATCCATTATGCAGATCAACTATGGGAAACTCATATATTATTACTAGTTGTGCAATCCACAATCTTAATGTGCATGCACACGAGTGCATAACCAAGCAAATTTTCCACCGTGCACATTGTGTATAGTAAGACTAGTCATAGTGGATAGTATCATATACTTGTATCATGCATATGGTACCAGTGTACATTGTACCCCAACACGAGAGCCGCCGCCGCCCGGAGTTCCGGCCTTTGCGGCCCCCTCCTCCCCTCCGTCTGGTAGCCAGGCCGGTGGGTAGAGGAGTGGGACCCGTCCTCTTTACCATTTGTTTTTCCATAGGTCTATTTTTCCTTGGTTTGTCTCCCTAACGACATCGGCGAGGTGGAGGCGACGATGGCGCGGGCGTCCGATTCTGAGTCAACGAAGGGCTGGGTTAGCATCACTAGAGATATTGATTCTCTTTCAATCTTTGCAATTGATGTGTCTATCAAGAGGACTTCCTCTGGCTGTAGGGATCCACGGATCGTCAATGAGCTTCATTGGCAGTTACTTCTTCCTCTTCATATCAGACACATATGAGGTTTTCTAGACCCGTTCGGCGACTTCTCATCCACAACCAACAACGCCAGGCCGTCTCAGGGAGGAGCAGCAGCGGGTGCGCGTCGTCGACTCGGTTTGGAGGTTGATGAGATAGGGAATCTCGAGGAGTTTGGTGTAATTTTCATTTTTTTCTTATGGTACTTTGGTACTTTGTACTGTCGTATGTTTCTTTTAATGGCAGGTCCTTTCCACACAAAAAGTTATCATGTAGTAACACAAAAATCTAATTGAATTTATTATTTTATACAATCACAATGCAAACTTACGTACAAGATCTATTTCGCATTAAATTTCCTTGTTCTATAGGGTATGATACTACTAGTATCATCTCTTTATTCATTATTGTAGTTACACGTCAGCTTTTTGAATGCTTGAAATGTAATGATGCTACCTATGATACCCACTATGGATAGTCTAACCAAGTAGAGCAACAACCTTGAAAGATATTGTTGTTCAGAGAAGTGTAAGTGCAGATTAATTATTGTGGCCTATGAAGTACGAGAGTACCTGGACAAGCTCAGTGAACTAAAACAACAAAATAAGGGAGTACCTTTTTCCCCGACTCAGGATATCAACAATTCCCATCCAAAGGCTAGTGAACAAAAAAAAGGGAGAAATAAAACAACAACGAGTCAACCACCATCGCTAGCCGCATGTTCTGCTGCCAATGCTAAAGAATTCACATATAAAGGGATATTGTGAAGTGAAAAATTGTTGTGTAAATACATAAGCCGTAGTTCAACTTTAAATTTCATAGTAATAAAGAGGAGAGACTTGGCAAGGAGAGCAAAGATCATGTACAATATAGGTGCAAAGAGTTACTCCTATTCAGTACAAAGTTTATAGAATAGCTTGAAATTATGTGACATATCGTAATGAGAAGATGGCTTCTTTAGTTAAGGTTGTAGAACTCCGATTTGTTCTGCCTATATCTCTAGGCATGCATGCCATAAAGTTATACGAGCAGGCTAGGTAATACTACTTCCGATTTGTTAGCACCTTTGTGTGCCCTTATCTTAGTTCGAGAGCCAACTATTCAGGAATGTCTTTGAAACTTGTGAATTTATGGTTGGATTGGGGATTATTTTGTTCTCTATAAACAAGAAAATTCTCCCTCCGTGCTAAGAAGGATGTCACGATTTGTCAAGATTTGGATGTATCGAGACACGCTTCAGTGTATAGAAGCACAGAAAGTTATTCAAATCTACTACATCTTTTTTAGGATGGGGGAGTACAACAAAGTTGTGCGCAATGATACACTCAAAATCTCTTCTACCACAAAAACTTGATGTTTTGACCATTCACGTGGTCTTCAAGACGCAATTTTGACCATTCCTTTCTCTTGTAATATATGGTAAAAACCAAAACATTTATAAGATTCTAGAAGTATTTTTTACAAAAGAAATTTATGCCAACCATTATTATATTTCCACTCTAAATAGGTAAAAAAAATTCTTATTCAATTTTTGAAACTACTCAAGCATTTCGAAAATGTCAACCATTGGTGATATATGGATGTAGTACCAAGGGGAGTGAGTTGTTTCTCATTGGATTCCTAGGCCACAAGATCCATATAAATAAATGAAGATCCTCATGGGTTCAATGATATGTTTAGAGAGATATTTTGTTAATTATTAAAAAGTTAATTTTCTATTAATTTTGCTTACCCAACTTCAAATCATTTGCTCGTTTTCTATGTAAGAACCGAAGCACTTCTGATAGTGCAGGAAATGTTTTATCAACTTTTATGTGTTTCTGTTGTATAAATTTACCTTTTTTCCATAAGTACAAAATTCCTATATTTCTTACAATCTATGAATGTTTTTTAGGGGGATATGCGAAATACGCTGGCTACGAGATATCTCGGACCCTCTGTAGTAGGCTTCAAAATACATTTTTTCCTTTTTTTTAGAAAAAATATAGACAAGAGTAAGCCTAGTGATGAGAAATTGGGAATGGACAAGACAGATACATTGGGTCAATCTGGTCAGCCGCAAAGGAGAGTTGTGGAAGCTAGGACTATGTTTACAAGTTGGTATCTCTTGTTGCCTTTGTTCTTCGGTCCAATCAACTCAGCCTAGGCATAACGAACTCAATTGCAACTCTGTCACCGTGAACTACCCCATGCAACAGCCACCCCTCCATATCCTCACATCGATATATCTGAGCCCACTCCAAGTACATGTACCTGTGCTAGCTCGCTACAATTTGCAGTGTCATATCACAGCCTCGAATCGCCGTTTTCTTCATTGTGCAGCTCAGAAGCAGCAGCGGGTCGAGAAGGCCTCGAGGAGCGCGTGTATGACCCTTCAATGGCATGAAGAGCGAACGAAGTTGAGATGATAAATTATGTAGCCCACGAGTTGGTCAATCCAGAGTAAACCCTGGTTCCTTGGGGCCATGGCATTTTAGAATATATGGTTTACCCAGCAGGCACGTGTGGGTCGGACAAAAGAGGTGCAAGTCTATACCAGGACGCCCCATTCCCACCCACAAGTAAACCCTTGGATCCCTTCAATGTGCTTACCTCTCTCCTAATGCCTACCATTCCCATCAAGTGGCTAAGGTCACATGTTAACGAGTGGAAAGGATAACGAGAAGAATACAAAACAAATCTTGTTCCAACTGCGACATTAACATCTCAAAATCACGTCTGGAAGGGGAAGAGAGATTGTGTATATATGCATGTGGTAGTTCAATTTTATAATTTTTGTAATATAGGTGGGAAATTTGATGGGATGGAGATAATGGATCAAATACTCCGGCTGATATTAGGTGCAGAGTATTATTACTATTGTAGGTTAGAGTTAAGATGAAACTACACATGGTGGCCTTGCCACGAACATAAGAACTGGAACTACACATGTGCTGTGAGAAGAGGACTCGATAATGTATGGACATGCATACATTTTTTTTATTTATAACTCTTGTGACATGCATACAATTTGTTTTGGGTGTGTAGACTAAGTTACTCATTGCTTACAGATAGAAAGGTTGTGACACCAAACCAATAGATGGCTCATATTATTCATTAGGGAGTTAGAATTGTACCTCCAAGCTCATTGATCTCCATATATGGTACCTACATAACTAGTCGTGTATGAGACCCTTCCAGAGTTCACTCAGATTACTGAAGATCATTTGTTGGATATCAAAAAACATGCCACTAGCGAGACCTTTGTGCATTATGATGCAATCCCATACCGAAGTGTCGAACTACGGGTAGAGAGACAAACAAATCAAGAGCATGCTTCTAGGTCATGTATTCTTGTTACGTCTTCCCTCAAACAGATGGACACAACCAGATACTACTAGGAATTAATAGCTGCATACTCTTGTTACATCCTTCCACAAGTAGCTACGTACTCTTATTACATATTTCCACAACGCCTAATACTGTTCCATCTCATGTCTTGATACCTCACAAAATTCATGTGCGTTGGAAGCCTTTGCACACCGCATAATGGATACAACCATCTACACTTATAAGTGCATGCCTCCCCTGCAACGGTTTAGGTTCACTGACTCACATGTACAAGTGATACAAACTTCTAGTGGCACATGTATGCATTTCTGGTAGCTATATTTAAATTGAGGATTTACATTTTTTTCTCGAAATGGGAACGGAGCCCCGGCCTCTGCATCAATGGATACAAACAACCTTTTTATTACGTAGTTCACAAATATCAAAGTATTACAATCATGGATCAACCAAGGTTGAGACAAAGATCAACCATCTAAAAATGAGAAGCAACAAATAGCTAGCCATTTTGAATTCTAAAAATGAGGATTTACTATTATTCATTTAGGCAAAATACACTCAAGTCTTCGCATACGGATAAAATCCAATAATTTCATTTTTTTTACTAAATCAAACGTTCTTGTGTAAATATGAGCTTGAGGATCTACAACTCCGTAGGTGAAACTGTTCTTCCTCAAATTCCTCACCACCAACAGCTGGTTCTCACAAATCCCTTTTTGCAGATAGAAACTACAGTTGCATGTACTTCCTCCAGTGCATATTAATGGCCCAACTTTATCTAGATTTATATGTATCTAGTTAAATATTTTAAAAAGAGACCAGATGCATTTGTATCTAGACAAAGTTGCCATTAATATAGACCGGAGGGTGTACGTACTAGAATTCCAGTTCAGCAGCAGCAATTTGGCCGAACAGTTATGAGGCACAAACACATATGTGTACTTTCTCACTTTGTTTCGTTCCGGAGAGTAACCTATTTCGCGACTATGTTTGTGTTGGATCGATGAGGACTCATCATTAATATTTTAGCATTTTATGTGCATCTTGAAATTTATTTTTAACTAGTCAGTCAAAAACATGCTCATGGATCCATCCAACCTAAGAGAATTAAGTGTATATCATAGCATCACACGGAATCTTTCGATAAACTAGAGAGTTGAATAGACAAGACAATCTTTGGGCGATCAACTAGTCACAACTAATCAATAATGTGTCCGTGCATAGCACATTTTCTGATTGTGTAACAGGGTCTCTATTAGGAGTATGATCTGTCATTACTCATTAGTACTATCTTTGTATCATTAGGTGCCTCAGAACCTGAACGTGAGAGAGCATATGTAACTAGCGACCTACCTTTGAAAGGGATGTAAAAAGATGAAGGTCATTTCCAAGGATTTTCTCGGGAAAAAAGGTCATGTTATGTTCTGTCTTGATGATGCCCACATGCATCATATGAACTCATCAGTAAAGGGATATCCGGCTAGTGAGGTACGTAAGTGTAGAAGAGAGGAACATCTTGCTGGCAGGTAGACTAAAAGAGACAAGATTTTTCTGAGATTAGTTGGGTAACTTGCTCTATTCATGTGATATCTTTTATTAATTTTAAAGTTATATAACTAGCATGGTGGCCCTCACAAATGCGAGGGCATTATCTTAGGTTTGTTTATCTTGTTATTTGCATCATGCGAAAGAAATATTATGGTTGTATAGTCATATAAGTACTGAGCTGCGCAAAATATCCTTTTGTAGAAAGATTTGTTATTTCTAGTTTGTGGATGAATGGTTATGAATAATGAATTTCCTATAAGTGACTATATATGTGTATCATTCAGATTAGTGCACTGAATTAATGTTCGGACAACATAGTTTTATGTTTGCAATTGTATATTTAGGACAATCTGTATGTTTTGGTTAAAATATTAAGTAGGCTCCAATCCATTTGAGCAATGGACATATGTTCTTTTATGATCCTTCGAATGGAATAGCAAATTAGATGTTCTTCAAGAAATAAAATGAAATATATATATTATCCTCATTAAAATGTTAATAAGTCAATTGTACGGTACGTATATGATTTATTACTTATGGGTATGTAACCCAATTAGTCATGAGTTGGATATGTGTATAATCTTCTGTACATCGGCTACCCAAATAATAGTTACATAATTAGATAAATAGTTATTTTTCTATATGATATATGAGTTGTTGCTTAAACATCGCTCATGTTATCATAAAATATTAATTCTTATTCACCTATTTTTTTACATGATTTACCTTATTAAAAAGTTGTATATTTAATTAACTCTGTATTGTTTTATTTGACATATGAGCATTCCGAGATATATTGCATATATAATTATAAAATCTAACTATCTATTTTATTTTCTAGTTGTTTTTCTAAAAGTATGTCTCTTGGGTTGAGGTTATTTTCTATGTTATATATGTGTATGATTAAATCTATTCTATATGAAAAGTATTATTGCGATCTTAGTTGAACTTACGCAAATGGATAACTATCTAGCCATCGGCAAGTTCTATTCTCATGTTCATCTTCATGTGTGGGTGGTGGGTTCCCTTGTGGATATGAGCATGTATTCGACTTGGCTTAAACAATTTTAGAGCTGGACATGTAGCTCGTGGATAATTCTACAATGAATGTACAATCATGGTGTGGGTTTGGTCCAACTTTGTAGATCTACAAAGTTGGACATAGACTATTGGTGTTTATAATTTGTACAAGGATTTTATATGTGTGGCTACTATTATGATGTTATGCTTGTTTTGTGCTTAATTGTACATAGTTATTAGAAATTATTGGTTGTTGTCTATTGATTAAAAAAAGTCTAGTAGATTGATGGTTGAATATATTTCTTTAGTGGGAGAATTCTCAGAATGTCTTTTTCTTCATATTGTTCTATCATATTAGAATGTCATCCATGTCTATCTAGTTCAAATTACGATAAACTATTATAATTATTTTCTTTCATAATTCTTACAAAGTCTATTAGTTGCAGTCTACTAATAATAATAATGTCCATTATATTGTTGGTTGGATGTATTGCTTTTTCTTTAGAATTTCTACATATCTCCTTTCTCTGACCATATGTTAATTGTAATATATAATACATAGATGTGAGATGATCTAAATAATGGTCAACTCATGTCATAGTTTGAAACTATTATATCTAGGAATAATATTTGTTGAGTATGTGACCACATTGATTTTTTTGTTATTTACATTTTAAATAGTCATGTTAGTGTGCAGTACTCAAGTCCGTATACCAGTTAAAAGTAAGACACATCCAATGGAGTGTCCATTTCTCTGGCCTCATCTGGCTCCCTTTCCTTCAACAACGATTAGGTGATGGGTGGCAAAGTAATCATTTATCAGTCTCTATTTCCTAGCTAGTTTAATTTCTTGTTTGAGTGTTCATTTAAACATTGGGCGTGTGTGTGGTCGATATTAGTGTGGCCACATAGTGCAAGTGGTATCCTAGTTTTCTCCCCTTCTTTTGCCTAGAAGTCCCTATCAATACCCCAGAGCTAGTCGTTCTCGTATATAATTTTAGTCATCTTCCTCACCAACTTAGCGACTGATGGCAGTTTGGTAGTTTATCATGTTTCAGGTGTGCCTAATAATAAAGTACATTCAATGATTTTATGATCCCATATTTTTATATTGGTGGCATATGGATCTATGAAAACATGAGGTTGGACTAGCTTTTGTATGTTTGGCCTCATCCCATCGATGGAGACACAATCACTAAGTTATGCATAAGGAGAATCTCCAAAGATGACTTTGAGAGACTTTTATACAGCCGGACTTTATTAAAATAAATTGTTATTTGTGTTCATTCCACTTTTCTTGATCAATTGTACTTTAATGAATATTAAGAAAAATCCGTTCTTCAAAAATAAGAATGGCTTAATAAATATTCATGGAAACAATTTCTTAACCTCATCTTACGGTTTCGAGTGTATGTCCTCCTAGATTTTGTTCGACTATTTCGTTTCATGAAGAGAAAAATATATTATTTCTTGACTAAGAATTAATTTTTGATTAGTTGCGTTTTCCAAATTTGTTCATAAAAACATAAAGAAAACCACTCTTTGAAATAATTTGCCAGCCTAGCGCAAAACATATATATTTTTGTTGCTAGATTAAAAAAAAGCATACAAGGATCTTTGTGTTAGATCTGCGGTTGTCCGCATCAATTTCGAATTAAGATATTCCTGGACCGTTGAGAGTTAAGCCATCATTTGTTTATTCTCCGATTTGGTGTAAATTATCCGTAGACATATATTTTGAGCCCCCAGTAAGAAAATATTTAGAATTCTTGGCTAATCGGTCCGAAGAACTACTCTAAATCATATGCAACTTCCATGTTATTTTGAAGTTTAACAACTCCACGTGAACATATTTTAATATTCTATTATTTCTAGTTTTGCATTTTGCATGCACATGCATTGCATGATCAATAATGTGCAAACATGGTCGTGCGTACAGATAAAATGCCGATCCGTACACTTGTCACATATGTCAATGAAACTATAAAATTTTGTTTAACTTTGTACTATTTTCTTGGAGATTCCGTGCTTTAGAAGGACTTTTTGGTTGTCCGTATAAAAAGGATCCGTAGACTTGTCACGTACTCCTTCGGTTTCAAAATATAACATGTCTTATCTTTGTAAAATGAGTGTATCTAGACCCTTTTAGCGTGTAGGTTTGATCCTACAGAGTAAAAGGGGTCTAGATACACTCATTTTACAAAGATAAGACATGTTATATTATGAAACGGAGTGACTATATCAATGAGACTATAAAATTAACGTTTAACTTTTTCAAAATCTAAAGAGAAAACGTGCGCTCCCTAGTCTATCGGAGCACACGCAGGTATAAGTTGCTTGGGTGTTTTTCATTTCTTCCTTGCCAAATTTTTTTTTGGACTGTTTGCCGGGATTTTCTCCCTAACTTGGATCTTCATCCTGTGGCCTGGCAGTGCGTCGCGTGCTCACGTCCGCGCGCTTGCACAACTCTTTAACTTTAGACCTTCTTGAAGATTCCCTGCTTAGAACACTCTTGCTTCGTTACCCCCCCTCCCCCTCCCCCCAAGGGAATCGTTCAGGGAATAACCGGTTTTTAGGTGGTTACGGGTTTGTTCCAGATCCGGTTAGTTTGTTTTAATCCGTATACGCAACCCCATATGCGTACTTTGCTAAGTAAAATACGGAGACCGAACGGTCAGTCCACATGAAGGAACCGTCGGCCCCGTCGCCTCCGTCCCCATCCTATTTCTCGCCCAAATCTTCTCCAAACTACTGCGGCTACACGAGAGGAGGCCACCTCTTGTTCTCCTTCCATCTGCGTCTTAGGGTTTTGTCCAGGAGATGCGGTTCGATCAAGATCGGAGGCGCACGACGCAGGAGGTATCGGCGATGATCGAGATGCGACATGGAACATTATTTGCTTCAGAACCGCACGTGGGAGTGGCAAATCTTTTTTCATTACCCACGATATGTACATAACGGCCTAGACCGGTTCCTAATCTAATCCAGAAACCACCCTCGAACCCAAAAGCCGGTTTTCCCATCAAAATTTTCCTATAGGGGAGAGGGGGGGAAGCAAGCCTCTGCTTAGAAAGGATTTTGTGGATCCAGGCCCATATAAAAAGGATTACGTGAAATATGATGACCGATTTACTCGGTACGTGAATAGGACTATAGCAAAAACTAGATGGTACGGGAAAAAAAAACTAAAACCTAGCCTTTAATTGGAGATCCAACCATTACGTGAGTCTGCAACACGTACTATATGTAGACGTGACAAAGACTTAATTTGTATGTATAGAAATATAATTAAGTTACGTTGTTTTATTAAATCTTAGCCATCGATATTAGATCCAACTATCATAAATAATTTTGATTATGTTGATCAACGTAGTGCCTCGAAACATCCTCTTATATTGCTTTTTAGTATATAATACTACCTCTGTTCGGAAATATAAGATGTTTTAGCTTTGTGAATCGAATATATCTAAACGTCTTTTAGTGTATATGTTCGTAGAAGTTTGGAATGAACCTATACATTAAAAAACGTCTAGATACATTTATTTTACAAACCTAAAATATCTTATATTTCTGAACGGAGGGAGTAGATATATTGGCGTACTAGGAAGAGAGAGATTGAACTTCCACTGGACGTCTCTGATTGGACTCTTGGAGGTGCACTCAGGGGGGAGTAAGAAGTTATTAGCTGCCCATAGAAAAGTTGTCTAACGTATATGGCTAACAAGAGTAGCAATGCAACTGTACCAGCATATATATATATACTCATCGTATTAATTTTAAGTATGGTGTATGAAGAAGCTCAAATATCTATGTACTTCCAAACTAGGGAGCTCTTCATCACAGCATATAACGGGCACACATTTGAATATTATTTATCCATAGAAAGGATGCACAACAGGGATGTTTCTAAACAGTACAGTACCATTTACTCACTGCAAATTACACACATTATTGGTGCATGTCGTGGTACCCCTAACATGAAAACCAGAGGTGGAGAATTTTAAATTAGTTCACATTCCTTGGTCACGACTTTATTTAAACATCATAAGTTATTTGTTCGAACGATTGTGAGCTGTCCGGTGTCGAAATTGATAATGACGAAGACCTCATTGATCATGGATACATGCAATCGAGAAATCAATACTTTAGCTACGGTGGTTTCACGAAGCTATACTGTGCAGAATACATGCAGTGAACTATGATAGCAGGAAATGAGTACAAGCAAGTACGGGTGTAAATTACCACACTGCCATTGTGAACTAACAGTTACTTCTCGCTACACGCTACATTTTCACGCAAGATACTATCCTGCAACTTTTCGTATCCTGATACCTGTCATGCCTACGGCTAATATAACAAATTTAGAGAGGAGTGCAACAACTTGACGGGTACACCATATACCATACTTACTACTCCCTCCGTTTCAAAATATAAGATGTTTTAGCTTTGTGAATAAAGTGTATCTAGACCTTTTTTAGTGTCTAATTTCATCTGAATTTGGAGTGAACCTAAACACTAAAAGAGTTCTAGATACACTTCGTTCATAAAATTAAAACATCTTATATTTTGAAACGGAGGGAGTACACGGAGAACAAGTGTAACCGGCAACCCCTAAACCTCAATTCATTATGTATCTCTCTTACTGTACATGGTTTGACGGAAAGTCAACACTCGAGCAACAGTGGTTTGACGGAGCTATATTGTGCAGAATACATGCTGTGAACAGAACAGGTAGGATAGCAGGAAATGAATACGAGTACAGGTGTTGCTGACCATACTGCCATTGTGATTTAACACATACTTTCGCTACATTCTACGACTTGAGACATGAGACCTACCAGCACCTTTTCGAATCCCGATATCTGTCATGCCTAAGTCTAGTAATGAACTAATAGGAGCACGAGTACAGCAACTCGGGGCGTACTCCATATACCATTCTTACAAGGAGAACTATGGTAACCGGCGACCACTAAACCTCAATTAGTTACGCTTCTCACTTACAATGGCAAGTGAGGCATATATAGGAAGAAACTAGACAGCAGTGGCACATCCAGGACCTTATGCCAGGGGAGGCCAATAATGAACTTCCCATTTAATCTTACGGGGGAATGGACTTTTCCCCCTGTGTGCGGTCCCGGAAGACAGGCCCAGATTTTGTTTACATGTCCCGCTGCTCGCTTCCTTTGGAGCTTTGTAGGAGAGGCACTAGGGCCTAAGTGGCAGGAGCGAGGTCCTGGAAGTCAATGCAAACCATACCAGTAGGAGCAAGAACCTCTTTTGGTTGGTTTTTGTGGCTATGACCTGGACCCTATGGAATACCACAATACCATGGTTATTGATCGTGTGTTCTTATGGTATTCCTAGTCAAAAAGATTTCGTGATCTCCCAAATAGGGGGTTTCCCTTTTTATATACAGAGGAGGTACATGTTATAAACACATGTTCATATATGGCACGATGACAGATCGATCAGCTCACACACGGCATGGTGGATCACAAACCGATACTACTAAAATACAAAATATACAAAACTAAATCTATCCCTAACACATCTCCTCAATCTAAACTGTCCTGTACAAGGTTTAGATTGGACCAAAACTTACGGAGTATTAGGTGTAACTGGTTTAGTAAAAACATTCGCTATCTGATCGCCAAATAAAATAAACTGAACATCAAGAGTGAAGGGAATATTCCCAAGAGGCAATAATAAAATGGTTATTATCTTATTCAATGTTTATGATAAATGTTTATTTCTCATGCTAGAATTGTATTAATCAGAAAGATCAATACATATGTGTTTATTAAACAAACTAAAGTTCCGAGTAATGCCTCTCATTATACTAGCTCGTTGATTAACAAATGACGATCAAGGTTTTCTGATCATGAACATTGGATGTTGTTAATAACGGGATCATAACATTAGAAGAATGATATGATGAATATACACCAAAAGTATATTTGGCAATACGATCTAGTCATTAAGTTTACATTGCAATATCAAACACAAACGAAATATTTCTAATCCTTAGACCATGAGATCATGTTAATTGCTAATACCGGAAGAGTACTTTGATAACATCAAACGTCACACCATAACATGGTGACTATAAAGGTGGGTTAAGATATTTCGAAAGTGTTATGTTAAGGCTCATGGATCAAGAGCGGTTTTTTCCATCCTAGTAAAAGAGAGATATACTCTAGGCTCTCTCGGTGATATCACATCAACACCACGTGCAAGCACGTGACTAGGCACAAGGATATTGTATCACATAAGAAGTAAAGAGTACTTGTCAGTAACAAGATCAAACTGGAGTATGGTAGATACCTATAATCGGATCTCGGACAAGTAAAGGATCGCGAGATAAAAGCAATTTGGTTACGATATGTTGATAGTTCACACAATCACAAGGGTAATCGTTGGATGCGCAGGAGTTAGTACGAACCTCCAGATCCCGCTTTGGATTATTGATATGAGAAGTGTTTCTATCATGTCAGCATTATTCGAGAATCGTAAGGTGAGACACTTAAGGTATTCCAACACTAAGTGGTAGATAAAACTTATCCGAGAATAATTTTGTTAGAGCTGAAATTGTTTTGATGATCACCGGAATGGTTTCGAGTCAAATTGCTGAAATTAGTTTCAGTTGTGGTATTGAAATAATGCAAGGGGTTTTATGTGAATTTTTTTAAATAAACTATTTTTAAAAATTATGAATAAAGTAAATAAAAGAATTTTATTTGAAGAGAAAATTTTATTTAAACTAGTGGGTATTAAATGCATGTGAGTGGAGTGTCCACCCCCATGAATGAGGGAAGAGGTGGGGGAACCACCATTTCCGGTGGCCATGCCCCTTGGGGATGCCCCATATCCCTTATAAAAGGAGGCCTCCTCCTCCTTTCCATTTGCACCACCTCCTCGTGAAGATTATATTCCCCCTCTATCATTTCCCTCATGGCCTTGGATTAGCGAGGTACACGTTCCGTTGGATTCTCATAGTAACATTTATCTACTCCTTCCGCTACTCTGCTGGAGTGGAGGCGTGAAGGTTGACGGGAGACAGATGTGTGCTCTAACATAGATGCACTGCTAGTTAGCATAGAGCTCCTTCAAAACAGACTATATCCAGACGGCTTGAGTTGTACCATTTGCCAGAGCCTTGTACTCTGCCTCGGTGCTAGAACAATAAATAGTCGGTTGTTTGCACGAGCTCCAAAATATGAGGTTAGGAGACAATATACACAACGTAATCTCCGGTGGAGCAACAATCATTGGAGCGGCCCACCCAATCAGTATCTGCATAAATATTAAGAAGAATGGATGATGCTTTCCTAAACCTCAATCCGGTAGATACGGTGCCCTTGACATAATGAAGGATCTGTTTAACCGCCTCAAACGGTTCTGGGCTGCGACAAGTATTGACAAACCTTGTTAACAGGAAAAGATAGATCTAGCCATGTCAATGTGAGGTATTGCAGACCCTCAACAATACTCCTATACCTAAAATCATCCTCAGAATTGAGTGGATCACTAGAATCACGAGTCAACTTTTCTGGTGTCGACAAAGGTGTCATGACAACACGACAACAATTCTCCATGTTTGGACAGTACATCAATTCTAGTGCATACTTATGCTCAGTCAAGACCATACCCTCTGACATCGTGGTGGCCTCTATGCCAAGGAAGTACTCAAGCTAACCGAAATCCTTGATATACAACACGGCCACAGATTGACAGGATCAGACACGGAACGGTGGATGACAAACCGATCGTACTAAAATATGAAATCTACAAAACTAATTTTATCTCTTACATGCCTCTGACTCGGTGTTCATATTTATATATTTGTTGCAGTAGTGGTACCCCCTCTATAGGAAGTGCGATAGGGATCGGCTGGACGACATGCTTGAGCAACTTCTTCTGGCGGCACGCCTCCTATCTTCACCGTCATCTGGCTGGTGGCTCTTACTCCCAGGGGAGTTGTATCATCCTGTTTATTTACTTTCTAGTTCTTCGGGCATGCTTGTGATTCTGCCCCAGCTGTTTAACTTTTCTTTTTGTACTCGAGCCACACTTGTTCATGAATAATGTATTGATGGGATATCTTTATTTATAAAGAGGGGCGAAATACCATTTGGAGGAGTTGGATTTTTTATGCTATGATATATAAGCCATTCGGAATCTCCATATAGGTCGTTGCCCATCAGTCCAACCCCTAGGTCTGTTCCTCCTGGCAGAGAAATCGAACAGGTGTCTCAGTTGGCGAGCAATGATAAAGGATATGCTTGGAACAGTATGAGAGCAGAAGTAGATAGATTCACAGAGAAGCATCAACACTCCATAGATACTCATTTCTTATCATTTTTCTTGTCAAGCCAAATGATTTTGCTTTTTTATATATGTTCTACTGCAATTAGGTCTTGAGCAAAACATTTAGGTGATTTTCAATATCATTTAATACGAGCTGAAAACATTTTGAACATAATAATATTGAGATCAACTAACATAAGGGTGCCCTTTCGCGGACGTTCTAAAGGACGACCCAGAATGCTAGAAGTACGCAAGTGGGTCTTTGGGGAGCGTGCTATGTGGCCACATGAGAGAAGCGCACGGGGAACTTGGTCTGGGAGGGATGAGTGGACTCACAACAAACACTTTGTTCTATATATTAGATAGCCATTCTTCTTGTGTCCTTAACTCAGGTTTCATTTGGAATTCGGATGGTAACATGGATGTAGTATAGCACGGGCCTTTGTTGATGTTCCTAATTAACCGGAACACTTTGTTCTTTATATTGGATTGGTATCCATAATTCAACTCCTGAGCTACACTGCTTTGGCAAGGAGAGCAAAGATCATGTACAATATTGGGTGCAAAGAGTTATTCATATTTCAAGACACTGTTTAGATTAATTTGAAACTATGTGTGTGACATATCGTAATGAGAATATGGCTTCATTAGATAAGGTTTTCGAACCCCGTTCGTTCTTCGTATATCTCTAGGCATGAAGAGCGAAGAAGTTGAGATGAAAAACTATGTAGCCCACGAGTTGGTTAACATGCAGTGAACAATGGTTCCTCGGGGACACGACATTTTAGGAAATATGGTTTACCCAGCAGGCCCTTGTGGGTCACACACAAGAGGTGTAAGGCTATACCAGGCCGCCCCATTCCCACCCTCAGGTAAACCATTAGATACCTTCCATGTTTTTACCTATGTCCTTATGCCTACTGTTCCTATCAAAGTGGCTAGTCTAGTTAGTAAGCGGAAAGGAGAACGACAAGAACACCAGACAAATCTGGTTCCAATTGTGACAATCAGATCTCAAAATCACGTCAGGAAGGGAAGAGAGATTGTGTATATATGCATGCAGTAGTTCATTTTTTTTTAATTTCTGCAATAAAGGTGGGAAGTTTCATCAGATGGAGAGAATGATTCACCTACTCATTATGATATTAGGTGCAAAATCTTATTACTGTTGTGAGAAGAGGACCCGATAAGATATGAATATTGAGTTTGTTAGATTTATAACTATACTCAGATCCATACAAACAATTTGTTTGTGTAGACTAGGTTACTTGCTAATAGATTTTTTTTTTTGAAAATGGGCGGATATATTACTCAAAGCAATGTTTACACCCGGCCTCTGCATAACTAGGATGCACACAGCCGTTCAACCACACACCTTAGGTCCAACGGTAAAAAATAAAATTACACATCATAATAATAAGAAAAAGCGTCTCCAGCTAATGTTGATCTATACGGAGATCACGCTGCCATCCATGTCAGGACAAAATATCCCTCGCCGTGTCCTCCAATCGTGTACACCCCTCCACAAATAAGTGGCGGAGGTCCATACGCTGGAGAGCAGTCCATGATCGGAGAATAGCCGTAGCTCGATAGATGACCTGCAAAGAAGAAGACACAGTGTTATTAAAAATCTTGTCATTCCTACACAGCCAAAGCGACCAAATAATGACAAGCGCTCCCACCCTAAACACAGTCCCATATTTATCATGTATCCCATATAACCAGTTACCAAAGACACTGGCAACCGATCGAGGGGGCGATAAACCCGAGGCCATTTGGATGATTGACCATATAGAGCGAGCAAATTTGCATAGGAAGAATAGATGTTTAATTGTCTTGATGACAAAAAACACACTGTGTACTTCCGTGCCAATTCCTCTTAGCAAGATTGTCTCTTGTGAGAATTACCCCTTTACGAAGATACCATGCAAATATTTTCGTTTTAAGGGGTAATTTCATCTTCCAAAGTTTACTATTATTATCGACTGGAATATCAGGTTGAATCAAAGCTCTGTACATCGTATCCACAGAAAATTTACCACTATCTAGTAAATTCCATTTGAACTCGTCCACACCCTCTGACAGCTGTATCGTGGCTAATCGAACTAAAAGATTGTTCCACGAAAGTAGTCTAGAGCCAATTAGACTTCTTCTGAAAGTCACACTAGGAGTATTATTTTCCATTAGCGTGGAAATTGCATCCCCTTTGTGTCTAACGATCGAGTAAAGAGCTGGATATTGTTCCCGAAGAGTAGATTGGCCAAGCCATTTATCTTCCTAGAAACGAATCTGTGAAGCATCCGTAATATTAAAAGTACCAAAACGAAAGAAGTGTTTTTTGGAAGCCATGAGTCCCACCCAAAAATGTGAATCTCCCAGTTTCCAAACCATCTGAGACACCGCTTTGGAGCCAACATACTTCCTCCACAAAATGGTTTGCCAGACACCATCTTCAGTAAGTAGTTTAAACAACCATTTACTCAATAGTGCGGTGTTTTTGACTTGCAAATCATGTATGCCCAGTCCACCATACTCTTTAGGTCGGCAAACCACATTCCATTTGGCCAGTCGATATTTCGTTTTTTCACTATCCCCTTGCCAAAAGAATCTTGATCGGAAATAGTCCACTTTCTTCAAGACCCCTTTCGGCAATTGGAAGAACGAAATCATATACAGTACCATATTGGTGAGTACTGAATTTATGAGAACTAGTCTTCCACCAAGGGATAGCAACTTGCCTTTCCAACTATTTCGATGTTTCTGTAGTCTTTCCTCAACGAGTTTCCATTCCGCAATCGTGAGACGCCGATAATGGATTGGTATTCCCAGATAGTTGATAGGAAATTGCCCCAGACCACAGCCGAAAAGATCAGCATATAGGTGGGCATCGTTAATGGCCTCGCCAAAACAATACAATTCACTTTTATGGAAATTAATTTTTAATCCAGATAGTTGCTCAAATACTGATAGAATTAACTTCAGATTCTCGGCTTTCTCTAGATCATGTTCCATAAATAGAATTGTATCGTCTGTGTATTGAAGAATAGATAGACCTCCATCAACCAGATGGGGAACTAAACCTTCAACTTGGCCATCAGCCTTGGCTCTCTCGATAAGGATTGCCAACATATATGCCACTATGTTAAATAATATAGGCGATAGTGGATCCCCTTGCCTTAGTCTTTTTTGTTAGGAAATATTTGCTAGTGTCACCATTGACATCTATAGCAACACTACCACCAGACACAAAAGACTGAATGAGAGCACACCACTCCTTCAAAAAACCTTTGATTCGGAGTGTTTGCTGGAGAAAAGACCAATTAACTTTGTCATAAGCCTTTTCAAAGTCAATCTTGAACAATACACCATTTAATTTCTTTGAGTGTAGTTCATGGATTATTTCATGCAGGATTACTACACCGTCTAGGATGTTTCTTCCTTGCATAAAAGCAGTTTGAGATGGGCGTACAACATGATCAGCAGCCGAATTTAATCTAATCGTAGCAACTTTTGTGAAGATTTTAAAGCTAACGTTAAGAAGGCAGATTGGACGATACTGTTGTATTCGTTCCGCATTATTAACCTCAGGTAATAAATAATGTTGCCAAAATTAAGACTAAAAATGTCTAACTGACCAACATGTAAGAACTCAAAAAGGTGCATTAGGTCCCCCTTAATGACTTCCCAGAATTTTTGGTAGAATTCCGCAGGAAAGCCATCGAGTCCTGGCGCCTTATTATGTTCCATTTGAAAAACCGCAATCTTGACCTCCTCCTCCGTATAGGTGGTGGTTAGAAAGTTGTTCTTCTCAACAGAAACCTTAGGAATATCAGCTGATTAGGACTCATCCAAAGAGAACGAATTCGCATGCGATGCCCCAAACAAAGACTTGTAATAAGCAGTAATATAGGATTTTAGTTGCTCCTGACCCTCAATGGTACCTTCATCCTGAACAAGAGAGTGAATAAGTTTCTTTTTATGCTTGCCATTGGCAACATCATGAAAGTATCTTGTATTCACATCTCCTTCAAGAATAAACTTCGCTTTAGAATGTTGACCATTTGAGTTCCTCCTCACGGAGTAGTTTGGCTATGCCTGCATTCGATTGTGTTTTAATCACAATCTCTTGTGCAGTCAACAGCCTTACTTCTGCAGCAGCTTCTAAATCGTTAATAATAGATGCAAGGCGTAATTTCTCCTTTTTTAGGATTCCAGCGGTATGTCTAGCCCAACCACGAAGGTACTTGCGCAAGGCGCGCATTTTAGTATTCCATCGTTGTATCGGTGTCTAACCACTAACAGATTTCTCCAAAATAGCCTTAACTAAATCATAGAAACCATCACGATCCAACCATCCAAGTTCAAATTTGAAACTGTGTTTGGTCTTTCGTATTGGTTTTCCAATAGAGAGTAGTAAAGGAGCATGATCGGACAAAGCCTCAATACGCTCTAAAGCGTGAACAGTTACCATAGGGAATTTATCTTCCCATTCAGTATCCATAAGCACTCTATCCAGCTTTTCATATGTAGGCTCCGGAAGACTATTTGCCCAAGTGTATTGTCGTCCTGACATCGTAACCTCTCTTAGGTTCAAACTGTCAATGACAACATTAAACATGAAAGGCCCATGTTCATCGAAACGACCCTGACTTTTCTGATGAGGGAATCGTAGCAAGTTAAAATCCCCCCTATAAGAATAGGGTACGGATTATCCTTAGCCAGATTAACCAACTCACGCAAAAAGTTAGGCTTGTAAACATCCTGGGCAGCCCCATAAACAGCGACTAGAGACCATATGAAATCATCAGCTTTGTTACGAATATGGAGCTTAATAAAAAAAGTCACCATTCACACTAGCTAAGACTTCCATACTCTCATCTCTGACGCCTAATAGGATTCCCCCAGATCTACCTCGCGGAGGACGTGATACCCACGTAAAGTCCATTCCACCAGAAACGTGATTGAGTTGGGCAAGTGAGAAATCTCGTCTCCCGGTCTCAGAAATACCCAAAAAATCCAACTTATAATCTCTCACACAATCAGCAAAAAACAAATGTTTAGCCAAGACACGAAGACCTCTGCTATTCGAGAACATGCCATTCATAGAGAAACAATAGTTGATTTGGATACACGAGTCCTTTTGCGAGACTTTAGGTTTTTAGATTTTCGACCAGAAGCTTTTAGCTCATATAATGCGCCCAGCTCAGTCTCATCATAACCCACGTCTGACACTTCACCAACTAAGTGAGCAAGGAGTTGACCATCTACTGTGGCATGCAACTCCTCCTCCTTCGTTGATAAAGAATCGGGAACAACTGGGATCTTAGGAGTAACCATTAGACGGTCAACCTCCATATGTCTCAGAATAGAACTAGAAAAATTAATTTCCTTTACAGATCTAACCATGCTAATACCAACATTGGCAAGCTTATCAACAATAACATGGGTTGAAAAAGAAAGGAAAGATGGGTACGAATTCAATATACCATGAGAATCCAGATTCTTCTCAGCCTTCCTTCGCATGGCGTTGGCCAATGAATCCTCATCTGTGACCGACGCCCCGAGTGCATCAGTACCATGCCTGGAGCTCCTGCGCGCCAGAACCTCCATCACCGGAGGCACATGATGGCCACCTGCAGCCCCGCCTGGGCCACAAGGCAACACAAGAGTGCACGTGCTGCCCCACCTGGGCGTCGATCATCGGGTGCCCCGCCTGGGCCCCCGAGTTTGCCACCACCACCCCAGGAGCCCCCGTGGTCGTGGCCACCAGCCCCGCCCGCGGCTCCACCACGTGGTCGTCCGCGATGGGGGACTAGTCCGCCAGCATAGAGCCAGCACACAATCGATCAGCCAAGCCCTGCCTGGGCCAGCCAATCGGACACCACCTCAGTAGAAACCTCCTCCAGCACCGGCTCCATCCTAGGGATAGACCGACCCAAGACGTTTGGCCTACACCTAGCTGGTGCGACCAAAACAGAAGAAGACCCCTTGACCGACCGAAGAGCCTCCTGTAACTAGGCAGACGAAACAACACGGCAAACCAACAGACAAGCCACTCCCACGCAGCGGTGAATCCAACGGCAAAGCATCCAGAAGTTCCTTTCCACATGGGGTCGAATGAGAAGCATTAAATGGAGTAACCGCATAAACTATCGAAAGAACCTGCCGTGTCGAGGAAGAAGAAGGACCCCCCTGACTGGAGGGCTGCCAAGAACAAGTCCCGTCCCCCTAAGGCGGAGCAGCAGTGTCTGAGGTGTCCATAACATCATCTCCATTGTTCCCCATACCATCTCCCTATGAGTCATCATGCGGCCTCTTCCACAAGAATGGTGAAAAATCTGGCTCCGAAACATACCCCGCAGGTTCCAACCGGAACCTCAACTCATACCCCTTCAGCTTAACCACAACATCAGAAGTAAGAAACGAACCCAAAGTATCATGTTTCCTGAACACCGTAATATCAAACATACCAACCAGAATGCGAACAACACCCCACCTCCGCAAAGACAATAAATCCACATCCAAGGGTGTACCCAAAGATATCCAACCACCCACAAACCAAGAAAAGTGCGAAGGGAATGTGGAAGCCCTTCCACATGCACCCAACTTGATGTAATTCACATTTGTGTGGCACTTCCTGGGTCTTGTAAGCAGAAACAGCTACCTGGGTCTTTCCCAACAGCATAGAAAACTGACTCCCATCCACTCTATCCAAGTCCTCGAAAGAAGGGAAACTAACTAGAAAAGCATTGTCCCCATGTGGCACAGCTTCCCACTTCCAGTTCGGCCTGACCTAACATCTTCGTGCAATCTGTAGCTGGACCACTTCCGCAGTGACCGCCTCACCTGAAATCTGGACCAAAGCAATGGGAATCTGACTGGGCCCCATATCATCACGAACCACACTATCAGGTATTTGCGCAAATAATGTCTTATCATGGCCACACCCAACCATGTAAGCAGTTGGTCGAGGTTGCTTAAGCACAGGGCAACGCAATGTTGGGTGGGAAGGAACATCACAAATGTAACAGTAGTGTACGGTCTTACAATCCTTGGTGGCATGTGAATCAGAGGCACACTTCCAACATCTGACAACCTTCTAAAGCTTCTTTCGACCACCACAGGACTCGGAACAGCCGTGGCCTCCAAGCCCCCAGCATGAGAAGGATACTGTTGCACCATAGGCTGGTAAGGTTGCTGTGCAACAGAACCAGGAAACTGCGAGAAACCACCCTGCTGCTGACCCATAAACTGTGATGGCGTAGCTGCAAAAGACCCATTACCAAAAGATCCAGGCTGCATCAGCGGCTGAGTAACCCAGAAGGCTTCTTCTTCTTCTTCCTCTTCGGCGCAACATTCACCACTATGCCAACAGTCGCACCAAACTGCGGTCCCCCTCCCGAGGGCGTTGTGTGAGTAGCCCCAAACTGTCCAGAGGACGGAGCCACACCAGATGTGCCTCCAACGAAACCATGGGGCGGACCTCTAGCAAATGCCACCGGAGTCGGGCCCCGGTACGGTGCCTGGAGAGGTTGCATCGGCATCTGAGCAGCAGCAAAGTAGGCAGCCGGGGGACAGAACTGAACCCCGGGCGGGAAACCCGGTGGTCTGGCAAAGGACGTCGGCGCAGAGGGTTGCCCCACGAAGGCCGGAGCCGGCGCACCAGCAGGCGTCAGAGCAGGCCTAGGCACGGCCACCGCTGGAGGAGTCACGTCAGAGGGGCCCCGAGGCGGGGGCGCGCCCACAGCAGGATGTCGTGGAGCCGAGGCCGCAGCATGGGAACCTCTAGGGTTCAACCCCGCCATGGCAGCCGACGGAGAGGCGAGAGCTGCCGCGTACGAGCGCCGTGGAGGAGATAATGTCCGCGTGGCCGAGAGGATCCGTGGCATAGCAGGGAGCGCAGAAAAAGCGAGGAGCAGCGACGCGGCATGGAGAGCAGTATGAGGCGCAGCGAGACGTAGGCGATCGATCGGTCGACACGGAGCACGTCCATGCCGCCCTAAATTGCCTCGCGATCGTGAACCACGAGAACCGGTCCCGATCCGAGTTCGAGTCGTCCTCAGCCGCGGTGGGCCCATCTCCGATGACAGCCGCGGGGCCCACTGAGCGGTCCGACCCATCTGTCCTAGAGCGATCGATCGTCTCCTCGATCAGCCGCCCCAACAGCGGCGGGGCAGAAGACCGGCGGCGCGGTAGAGGCCTGCGCCAAGGCTTCGGTGAAGCCGGCGAGGCCGGACACCGGACGTCCGCACACTCCACCGGCCTCTGTTACCCATGGCCGGCCCCGGCAAAGACCTCGGAGAAGGCCGCGGCGGGGACAACGGCGCCCGACGGCGAGCCGGCCATCTCCCAGAACCTCGACGCATTCGTCGGAAAACCCATCTTCTCCCAGAAGCTTTGCTGCAGCTCCTCATCCGTCAGCCGCTGCCGACGCGAAAACCGAAGTCCATCCTAGACCGCGCGTCGGCGTCTTCACAACGCCTCCAAGCCTCCCTCTCCGCGAGCGCCTCCTCCCCATCCGACCCGGTCTCAGATCCGAGGCAGTGGACCTCAACCCGAACCATGGCTAGATGGAGACGCGGAGGACCGGAGAAGATCGCCGGGCGCAAGCGTGGAGCCGGCACCGCCGCACCATTTCCTCGCTCCCAGATCGCCTTTGCCCGTGTATTTGAGGAACATACGGCAAAGCTTTCCAGGAACTTGCTGATATATAGAAAGGTTGTGTCAGCAAACCCGTAGATGGTTCATATTATTCATTAGGAAGTCAGAGTTGTTCCTCCAGACTCCTTCATCTCCCACATATGGTACCTATATAACTAGTCATGTATTGAACTCAAATACTTCACATAATTTGTTGGATCTCAAAAAATTGGCACTAGCGAGACCTTTGTGCATTATGATGCAATCCCATACCAAAGTGTCGAACTACGGGTACAGAGACAGACATATGAAGTAACAAATGAAGGGCACCCTTTTGGATTACGTATTCTGGTTACGTCTTCCCTCAAACATATGAACACAACCAGATACTACTACGAACTAATAGCTACGTGCTCTTGTTATATCTTTCCACAAGTAGCTAGTACTCTCGTTACATCTTTCCACAAGGCCTAATACTGTGCCACTCATGTGTTGATACCTCACAAAATTCATATGTGTTGGAAGCCTTTGCACGCCGCATAATGGATACAACCCCCTGCACTTATAAGTACCTGCTTCCCCTGCAACCTGTTAAGTTCGCCGACGTCACAGGTACAACTGATACACTTCCAGTGGCACATTTTTCTTGAAGCTACATTTCAATTGCGGTTTACATATATGCATTTAGGGAGAACCCACTCAAGTCTTCACATACGACTCAAATCGAAAAAATTCATTATTTTTTCACTAAAACAACATGCTTGTGTAAATATGAGCTCAAGGATCTACAACTTTGTAGGTGAAACTGTTCTTCCTTGATTCCCTCACCACCAACAGACTGATTCTCACAAATCTAGTTTTATGGCTAGAAACTACAGTTTCATGTACTAGAATTCCAGTTCAGCAGCAGCAATTTTTGCCTAACAGTTATAAGGCATAAATGCGCATGTGTACTTACTTTGTTTTGTTCCTGAAAGTAACCTTTTTCATGACTATGTTTTTGTTGGATGAATGAGGTCTCATCAGCAATCATTTCAGCATTTTATGTGAATCTTGAAATGTATCTTTAATTAGTGAGTCAAAAAGATGCTCATGGGTCCATCCAACTTAGAGAAATAAGTGCATAGCATAGCATTACACAGAATCTCTCGATAAACTAAAGAGGTGAATAGAGAAGAAATTTTTAGGCGATTAACTAGTCACAACTAATCAACAATGTGTCCGTTCTTAGCACATGTATTGATTGTGTAACAGGGTCTTTGTTTGGAGTATTATGTGTCATTACTCATTAGTACCATCTATTTGTCATTAGGTTCCTCAGAACCTGAAAGTGAGAGAGCATATGTAACTGGCGACCTACCTCTGAAAGGGATGTAAAAAGATGAAGGTCATTTCCAAGGATTTGCTCGTGAAAAAATGTCATATTATATTATTTCTTGATGATGCCCACATGCATCATATGCCACTCATTAGTAAAGGGACATCGGGCCAGTGAGGAAATTAAGTGTTGAGGAGAGGAACATATTGCCGGCAGTGAGACTAAAGAGAGAAGATTTTCATGAGCTCAGTTGGATAACTTGTTCTACTCATGTGATATCTTTTATTAATTTTTAAATTATATAATTGCTTACTAGGAAGAGAGGGATTAAACTTCCACTGGACCTCTCTGGTTGAACTCTTGGAGGTGCACTCAGGTGAAGTTAGCAGCCTATACAAACTTTGTTTTATGTATATGGCTAATTAAGAAGAGTAGCAATGCAACTGTACCACCATATATATACTCATCGTATTAATTTTAAGTATGCTGTATAAAGCTCAAATAACTCTACCAAACTGGGAGTTGTTCTTCATTGCATATAACTGGCACAAATTTGAATATTGTTTATCCATAGAAAGGATTCACACCAGGGATGTTTCTAATATTACGGTACCATTTATTCACTGCAAAGTACACACATTGATGGGAGAATATCATTTTGCGACCCGAAAGTTGGGGTGTCCAGGCAACGCGGTACCCAAGTTCCTTGAAATCAGCCGGGATGACTACAGTTGGTGTGCCAAATACTCAGAGGGTCTTTTTGGCACGAATTCAAACTTTATATTTCTATACAAAAATCAGGCTAACAGCCGCCAAGTTGGGCCCCCTGTCAGTTCTTGCCGTTATGTCGCTCCCGTCGCTTAGGCGGGGTGGCTGTCACGTAGGCTTGCAGCGTTGGCACAGTGGATAAGACAACACCCCTGCCCACCCCCGCCCAGTGTATTGACGTGACAGAACAGGGCACATGTATCAGCGTTATAATTATTTTTTGTTTACTCAGAAGCTAGAATGGCCACCGCCACGCGTCTCTCCTTGGACTTCCGTCCCCATCGTTAACCACTACCTTAAAAGCGCATTGATGGTTCCACCGCTCCCTCCCCTGCCTCACAGAAACCACTCTTCTTCTTCCTGTCATCTGTCTTCTTCCCGTCTTCTCCTTGCCGCCATGGAATGTCGTCGCACTCTAGATACAAGCTTCACTACCCATGACAATAAGAAGATAGACGTTGTCTACACCAACGAGGAGGAGACAGTGGTGCGTGTCATGGGGATGTATGAGGGTTGGCTTGGGATAGACGAGGACAAGTTTGTGGGATTGGACAAGTCGACGTCGTTCAACTGGCCATGTGGAAACACGTCCTCGTTTGTAGTTCTGCTCTTTGTAGCTAACCGCTTTTAGGGTTTTCTCCTCTTGTTCTTTATCGACTTGCTCATCTTGCAACTACTGGATTTTATTTAGGACCAAATAAATTATGACAAGACAATGTTGAGAGGCTTGATTTTGCATTACTAAACTTTTCAAAATTATATTCAGATGATGATCTTGCATTGACAAAATATTTGTAGTTATAAATTTGGTGATGACAAAACTACATACTTTCAGGACTGACATGAATTGTCTGGCGCTGCGCCAGTTCCTTATAGAAAAGGGATTGTTTTCCGCACTATCGACAAAATAACTGATTTTTTCGAAATTTTATCAAGAGGGAATTATAATTCCTGCGCACAACTCAATTGATATTCAGAGTCTTGTCAACATCCTAGGGGGCTCGAGGAGGATGGATGGCATCACTCGCACTCGCAACTATAATTCTCGATGAGTCGTACGACAAAATGAAGGAAGATTTCCCTACGGATAGGCACGATTTCTGGGACGAGTGGCCGTTGTCTGATATAAACCTGAAGTATGCAGCCATAGATCTTACGTGACCTACCAGCTATACAAGAAGATCCATTTTTTCTACGTTACCTCGTGTTTTGCCCTATTTGCAAGAGGGAAGACGAGCTTAGGGGATCCCTTTGTAGAAAAATGCAGAATAGCTGAGTTTGAAGCTGTATATGCAAACAAAATGGCTGCATCTGAAGTACTGACAGAGAGGCTGCAGAAGCAGCTGAAAGAGAGCTTGT
>CAJUXJ010001216.1:0-36636 GCA_910589775.1 Avena eriantha
TTTTAGTAACAAGAAAGCACATGCAATGACACTGGTGGATCCATTGGTGGATTGTTAAAATAGCACATATGCAATGTACCTAGTGGATCCATATGTGGTATGTGAAATAACACACATGCAATGACTCTAGTTGTTGTTAGTGAAAAGAACATACATGCAATGACACTGGTGGATCCATGTGTGGTCTCTGAAGATAGCACACATTTCAATGACTCTGGTTGTTGTTAGTAAAAAGAGCACACATGCAATGACACTGGTGGATCCATGTGCGGTCTCTGAAAAGAACACACATGCAATGACTCCAGTTGTTGTTACTGAAAAGAACACACATGCAATGACACTGGTGGATCCATGTGTGGATTGTGAAGAGAACACACATGCAATCACACTGGTGCATCCATAGGTGGTATGTGAGAAGAATAGCCATGAAATGACTCTGGTTGTTGTTAGTAAAAAGAACATATATGCAATGACACTGGTGGATCCATAGGTGGATTGTGAAAAGAGCACACATGCAATGACCTTGGTGGATCCATATGTGGTATGTGAAAATAACACACATGAAATGACTCTAGTTGTTGTTAGTGAAGAGAACATACATGCAATGACACTGGTGGATCCATGTGTGGTCTCTGAAGAGAACACACATGCAATGACACTGGTTGTTGTTACTAAAAAGAACACACATGCAATGACTCTGGTGGATCCATAGGTGGTATGTGAGAAGAACAGCCATGAAATGACTCTGGTTGTTGTTAGTAAAAAGAACACACATGCAATGACACTGGTGGATCCATAGGTGGATTGTGAAAAGAACAGACATGCAATGACTCCAGTTGTTGTTAGTGAAAAGAACACACATGCAATGACACCGATGGATCCATAGGTGGTCTCTGAAGAGAGCACACATTTCAATGACTCTCGTTGTTGTTAGTAAAAAGAACACACATGCAATGACACTAGTGGATCCATAGGTGGATTTTGAAAAGAGAACACATGCAATGACACTAGTGGATCCATATTTGGTATGTGAAAAGAACACACATGCAATGACACTAGTGGATCCATACGTGGTATGTGAGAAGAACAGTCATGAATGACTAAAGTTATTGTTAGTAAAAAGAACACACATGCAATGACACTAGTGGATCCATAGGTAGATTGTGAATAGAGCACACATGCAATGACACTGGTGGATCCATGTGTGGTATGTGAAAAGAACACACATGCAATGACTCCAGTTGTTGTTAGTGATAAGAACATACATGCAATGACACTGGTGGATCCATGTGTGGTCTCTAAAGAGAACACACATGCAATGACACTTGTGGATCCATATGTTGTACGTGAAAAGAACACACACATGCAATGACTCTGGTTGATGTTAGTGAAAAGAACACACATGCAATGACAATGGTAGATCCATAGGTGGTATGTGAGAAGAACAGCCATGAAATGACTCTGGTTGTTTTTAGTAACAAGAAAACACATGCAATGACACTGGTGGATCCATAGGTGGATTGTTAAAATAGCACATATGCAATGTACCTAGTGGATCCATATGTGGTATGTGAAAGAACACACATGCAATGACTCCAGTTGTTGTTAGTGAAAAGAACATACATGCAATGACACTGGTGGATCCATGTGTGGTCTCTGAAGATAGCACACATTTCAATGACTCTGGTTGTAGTAAGAAGAGCACACATACAATGAAACTGGTGGATCCATGTGCGGTCTCTTAAAAGAACACACATGCAATGACACCACTTGTTGTTACTGAAAAGAACACACATGAAATGACACTGGTGGATCCATGTGTGGATTGTGAAGAGAACACACATGCAATGACACTGGTGCATCCATAGGTGATATGTGAGCAGAATAGCCATGAAATGACTCTGGTTGTTGTTAGTAGAAAGAACACACATGCAATGACGCTGGTGGATCCATAGGTGGATTGTGAAAAGAGCACACATGCAATGACACTGGTGGATCCATATGTGGTATGGGAAAAGAACACACATGCAATGAATCCAGTTGTTGTTAGTGAAAAGAACATACATGCAATGACACTAGTGGATCCACATGTAGTCTCTGAAGAGAACACACAGTTCAATGACACTGGTGGATCCATATGTTGTATGTGAAAGGAACACACATGCAATGAAACTAGTGGATCCATAGGTGGATTGTGAAAAGAGCACACATGTAATGACACTGGTGGATCGATGTATGGTATGTGAAAAGAACAAACTTTCAATGACTCCAGTTGTTGTTAGTGAAAAGAACATACATGAAATGACACTGGTGGATCCATGTGTGGTCTCTGAAAAGAACACACATGCAATGACTCTGGTTGTTGTTAGTAAAAAGAGCACACATGCAATGACACGGGTGGATCCATGTGTGGATTGTGAAGAGAACACACATGCAATGACACTCGTGGATCCATATGTGGTATGTGAGAAGAACAATCATGAAATGACTCAAATTGTTTTTACTAAAAAGAACACACATGCAATGACACTGGTGGATCCATAGGTGGATTGTGAAAAGAGCACACGTGCAATGACATTGGTGGATCCATATGTGGTATTGAAAATAACACACATCAAATGACTCCAGTTGTTGTTAGTGAAGAGAACATACATGCAGTGACACTAGTGGATCCATGTGTTGTCTCTGAAGAGAACACACATGCCATGACACTGGTTGTTGTTACTAAAAAGAACACACATGCAATGACACTGGTGGATCCATGTGTGGATTGTGAAGAGAACACACATGCAATGACACTGGTCGATCCATAGGTGGTATGTGATAATAACAACCATGAAATAACTCTGGTTGATGTTAGTAAAAAGAACACACATGCAATGACACTGGTGGATCTATAGGTGGATTGTGAAAAGAACACACATGCAATGACTCTAGTTGTTGTTAGTTAAAATAACACACATGCAATGACACCGATGGATCCATAGGTGGTCTCTGAAGAGAGCACACATTTCAATGACTCTCGTTGTTGTTAGTAAAAAGAACACACATGCAATGACACTAGTGGATCCATAGGTGGATTGTGAAAAGAGCGCACATGCAATGACACTAGTTGATCCATATGTGGTATGTGAAAAGAACACACATGCAATGACACTGGTGGATCCATATGTGGTATGTGAGAAGAACAGTCATGAAATGACTCCAGTTGTTGGTAGAACAAAGAACACACATGAAATGACACTAGTGGATCCATAGTTGGATTGTAAAAAGAGCACACATGAAATGACACCGGTGGATCCATATGTGGTATGTGAAAATAAAACACATGAAATGACTCTAGTTGTTGTTAGTGAAAAGAACATACATGCAATGACAGTGGTGGATCGATGTGTGGTCTCTGAAGAGAACACATGTTTTAATGACACTGGTGGATCCATATGTGGTATGTGAAAAGAACACACACATGCCATGACTCTGGTTGTTGTTAGTGAAAAGAACACACATGGAATGACACTAGTGGATCCATAGGTGGTATGTGAGAAGAACAACCATGAAATGACTCTGGTTGTTTTTAGTAAAAAGAACACACTTGCAATGACACTGGTGGATCCATAGGTGGATTGTTAAAAGAGCATACATGCAATGACACTGGTGGATCCATATGTGGTATGTGAAAAGAACACACGTGCAATGACTCCAATTGTTGTTAGTGAAAAGAACATACATGCAATGAGACTGGTGGATCCATGTGTGGTCTCTGAAGAGAGAACACATTTCAATGACTCTGGTTGGTGTTAGTAAAAAGAACACACATGCAATGACTCCAGTTGTTGTTACTAAAAAGAACACACATGCAATGACACTGGTGAATCCATGTGTGGATTGTGAAGAGAACAGATATGCAATGACACTGGTGGATCCATAGGTGGTATGTGAGAAGAATAGCCATGAAATGACTCTGGTTGTTGTTAGTAAAAAGAACACACATGCAATGACACTGGTCGATCCATAGGTGGATTGTGAAAAGAGCACACATGCAATGACACTGGTGGATCCATATGTGGTATGTGAAAAGAACACACATGCAATGACTCCAGTTGTTATTACTGAAAAGAACATACATGCAATGACACTGGTGGATCCATGTGTAGTCTGTGAAGAGAACACACATTTCAATGACACTGGTGGATCCATATGTGCTATGTGAAAAGAACACATGCAATGACTCTAGTTGTTGTTAGTGAAAAGAACATACATGCAATGACAGCGGTGGATCCATGTGTGGTCTCTGAAGAGAACACATATTTCAACGACTCTGGTTGTTGTTAGTAAAAAGAACACACATGCAATGACACTGGTGGATCCTTGTGTGGTCTCTGAAGAGAACACACATGCAATGACACTGGTGGATCCTTGTGTGGTCTCTGAAGAGAATACACATGCAATGACTCTAATTGTTGTTAGTAAAAAGAGCACACATGCAATGACACTGGTGGATCCATGTGCGGATTGTGAAGAGAACACACATGCAATAACACTAGTGGATCCATATGTGGTATGTGAGAAGAACAGTCATGAAATGACTCAAGTTGTTGTTACTAAAAGTAACACACATGCAATGACACTGGTGGATCCATAGGTGGATTGTGAAAAGAGCACACATGCAATGACATTGGTGGATCCATATGTGGTATGTGAAAAGAACACACATGCTATGACTCCAGTTTTGTGAGTGAAAAGAACATACATGCAATGACACTGGTGGATCCATGTGTGGTCTCTGAAGATAACACGCATGCAATGACACAGGTTGTTGTTACTAAAAAGAACACACATGCAATGACACTGGTGGATCCATGTGTGGATTGTGAAGAGAACACACATGCAATGACACTGGTGGATCCATAGGTGGTATTTGAGAAGAACAGCCATGAAATGACTCTGGTTGTTGTTAGTAAAAAGAACACACATGCAATGACACTGGTGGATCCATAGGTGGATTGTGAAAAGAACACACATGCAATGACTCCAGTTGTTGTTATCGAAAAGAACACACATTCAATGACACCGATGGATCTATAGGTGGTCTCTGAAGAGAGCACACATTTCAATGACTCTTGTTGTTGTTAGTAAAAAGAACACACATGCAATGACACTACTGGGGGATACCCCCGGGTAGGGTCACGCCGGGGTATAAATGCCGAGTTAGCCGAGGTTCGGTAAGGTCAAAGCAAATGCTGGCCGAGTCACCGAAAGGCAGGCCGGATCACGGAGTAACCTGGACCAGGGACATCCACCTTACATGGTCTCAACCGACTTAAGCCGTAAGTCGGTAAGATATATCTAACTTGTATGCAGGAACAGGTATGTCCGGATCTTCTATGCAGGATCCGGGTTATATCAAGCTTGTAAGAGAAGGAAGGTATCTCGCTGGTCAAAAGGTGGTTGTTGTACGCGGAGCGTGAGCGAAGCGGACAGAGGCCGGACCACCGAGGCGTGGCCGACAAAGGTGACGAAGCCAATGTCGGGTGACGCAGACGCCACAGAGGCTCACGTAGCCTCTACATGGGTGACGCGGGGGAAATGTAACCCGGTCGGATTACTATTTTGGGAGGAGGCATATTCCCTGGAATGTGCCTCCACGTATGCCCTAAGTGGAGACCTAGCCACCCCTATATAAGGAGGGCTAGGGCTTCTGTAGAGGGGGTTGATTATTGACTGATTGGTTTATGAGAGATTGCTCTAAGGGTTAGCTAGTGGCGAGAGTAAGAGAGTTCTTTCTTCCTCGTCTCCCCAGTACAGCTCTAGGAGCATTTGTAACCTATGAAGGAGAATCAAATACAAAGCTTCTGTGTGTGGAGTCACCACACTATCCCTCCCTGGATTCCCCTAGTGCATTTAGTCCCCACATTTAGCTTATACATGGCATATGCTGTGACACCACCACGACAGTTTGCGCCCACCGTGGGGCTAGCGGCGCTAGCAGGGGTGAAGATCCGGATGGGAAACTTCCTCGGCACCCGCGAGCGCATCGTCTCCGGCCTCGTTTAGCGCTTTGGAGCGCTGGATTTCGTCAGCGACAACGCTGGCTGCTTCGGGATGCGTCCTCTTCCACGCAACGGCCTCTTCGTCAAGCTCGGCACGCACAAGGTCTACGTTGCTGTCGATGTGTCGTGCGTTCATCCGCGGCACGTCGTCGAAGGAGGCGAGCCATCCCTTAGCATGGTTCACGGGGCGCGTATCACTCGCTCCCCGGACCGTGCAGAAGTGATGATGACTACGCCAGCTGCAAGCGCGAGCAAGGATCCGGCACCAGATCCAGAGGTAACACCTAAGGCACCGAGGAAAAGTAGAGGTCCTCCACTAGAGAGGCCTGAGAATGTACTGCAACAGGCAATGGATAGCATGGCCAATCCAGTAGCAGTAGCAGTAGATCCGGCTCAGGCACAGGCCGAGCTAGAGAAACTAGGCAGAAAATACTAGAGGGTGTGAAAAAGATAGACGCGGCTCAGCAGTCGTTGAACATGACACTGCGTGAGTACGCAAAGGCAAATACTAGGATTGAGGAATCAGAGAACTGTCTGTTCGTGGGGCTGCCGAAGTACAGTACCCCGGCAAAGAACCTCAGGGCGGCAGATGCAACCACATCCGTGTTAGAAGGTCTGACGGGTGAAGCCCGCCAAAGACAACAAGATAGGGTTAACGAGTTGGTTCAGATCGTGAACAGGCAGAACGAGGAATTGCTCAGGGCTGACCCGGAGAGAGCTGGGGCCTCCAAGATCATTCATTCGGCGGTGGGTAACCCGGAAAAATCCGCTGGAGCCGCATCGTCTCCTCATGGTGGTCCAAGGAGAGAAGAGGTAGTAACTTTGGCCAGGAGGAATAAACAGATAGTCCCATATGACACGGCATGGGCAGGGAAAGGAAAAGAAGTGCAAAGAAATGAGGATCGAAGGAGTGTGAGGCGAGGTAAAGCGGGCCGAGGTAATCGCGACCAAGGCAATTCCGGTCAAAGGAATGTTGTAAACGGCAATGCTGGACATCATAATGCGGAAGGTGCTGGTCAATCGTAGCAGCGGAATATGCCACGGCAAGAGTGTAGTGCTGCCCAAGGTATGCAACAAAGGGAAGCTCCACCGGAGCAAGATAGATATAATGATGGTAATTTGGAGATGGTGAATGCTGGCTATCCCAGGCCGGACTATCATGTGATAGGATCAAGGTTGGGAAGCAGAGACTTAATGCCTGATGACGCCCGGTTAAAACTGGATCGGTTGTATAGGTCGGAGCAAATTGAGTGTCAAGGTCCTCCGGGTCCAGCATGTTTTGGGCCCCGGATCATGAAGGAACCTCCAGTACCTAACTTTCAGTTACCTAGAGGCACAAAGACATATGACGGAAGCACTAAGCCGGAGGATTGGTTGATTAACTATGCTACTACTGTAAAAATTGCTACAGGCAACTTGAGGTGGGCTGTGAGATATGTACCCCAGATGTTGGAGGGGCCAGCGAGGGTATGGCTAAACAACTTGCCACCCGGAAGTATCAACTGCTTGATCGATTTCGAGGAGATGTTCGTTAGCAATTTCTCAAGTACGTATCAGAGACCCAACAGGCCACAAACCCTGGCAATGTGCAGGCAGAGACCGAATGAGACAGACCGGGAGTTCTTAACCCGTTGGTGCAATGTGCGAAACTCGTGTGAGGGCGTGATTGAATCACAGGCCATAGCTTGGTTTGCGCAAGGATGCAGATATGCAAGCATGCTATGGCAAAGGTTGCAAAAAGATATGCCAACTACATTGGCATAAACGATCCGGATTGCTGATTCATATGCGTTGGGTGATCCGGCGCAACCTAAGCTCACCTCGAACGAGTTAGGAGAGGAGTACTACCAGAGAGATGGAGCCGGGTTATCCCGGAGGAATGATTACCGAGGTAAAAGAAGAGATGACAGACAAGATTACCGGTACAGTTCGCAACAAGTTGCGGCTGTGAATCAAGATCAACCCGGAGCAAGAAGCAGTCAACGTCAGAAAACTAGAGGACAGCAATGGAATCCAGGGAATGATGGGAAGAAAACTTGGACGCCAGACCAGAAAAAATAGTGGCAAGAGAAGAAAGATCGTCCGAGGTATACTTATGAAGCAATGTTGGATCAGCCGTGTAAATTTCACACGCCTAATCCAAGTAACCCAGCGGGTCACACAACTAGGCAGTGTGAGTGGATGCGAAAGATAGAACAAAGTGGTTCGAGGAATGCTCAGGCACCTCGGAATGATCAACCTCGGCAGGAGTTACCCTGGCAGCAATTGCTCTCCGGAGCGAACACGCAACAGTTAATGTAGCCTCCCCCACTTCTGAGGTATGACAACCATGAGAGAAGGGATGCAGTGCATCAGGTGGATAACCAAAACCAGCAGGATCAGAGGTACCTCGGAAACGAGGGAAGAAATGAGTACAGAGAACACCATCAGAGCTACCGTGTGTTCACTACGGAAGAGACAGACAGGAAAAGCTTGCAGCACCGACATATGGAAGTGAATGCGGTAATGCCAGCTGTGACAAGGTACATGCCTTGGTTGGACCAAGAAATCACCTGGAGCATCAAAGATCATCCCAAGCTTAGGCCCAGTCCGGGCTCATATGCACTGGTGTTGGACCCAACATTCATTCGGCCTAACATCAATGTAAGATTCTCCAAGGTACTGATTGACAATGGTAGTAGCATTAATATCATGTATGCGGATACGATGCGCGACCTGGGTATCTCGGAGAACATGCTCCAACCTACAAGGACAACTTTCCATGGCATTGTGCCAGGCATTTCTTGTGAGCCCATAGGCAAGGTCCGAGTTGATGTTTTGTTCAGCACAAGAGACAACTGACGAACTGAGAATTTGGAGTTTGAGGTGGTGAATTTAGAAAGTGCGTATCATGCGTTACTCGGTAGACCAGCTCTGAACAAGTTCATGGCAAGCTGCCACATCAGTTATCTAAAGATGAAGTTGCCTGGGCCAAATGGTGTGATCACTATAGCCGGAGATTTCCGACGTTCCATTGAGTGTGCGTCAGCCGGGTCAAACCTAGCCGAGTCACTCGTGATAGCGCAAGAAAAGAGAAAGATCCAAGAGGTGGCGGCATTAGCTCAGTCCGCCCAGCAGTATATGCCGGCATTGAGTAACCCGCATGGAAGCGTCTCATTCCAAGCGACAAAAGATACCAAGAAGGTGCCTGTTGATGATATGTTCCCTGTGCGTACCGTAACAATTGGGGCCGGGTTAGATGACAAGTAGGAAAGCAAGCTCGTCAACTTCTTCCCTGAGAATCGGGATATTTTTGTCTGGTCCACACAGGACTTGCAAGGTGTTCCGAGGGAGTTGATCGAATACTCTTTGAATGTAAGACCCGGAGCTAAGCCGGTGAAGCAACCTCTCCGCCGCTTCGCCGAAGACAGGAGAAAAGTCATAGGAGATGTGATAGCTCAGTTCTTGGCTGTAGGATTTATCATGGAAGTGCTTTACCCAGATTGGCTATCTAATCTAGTGCTGGTGGAGAAGAGGAAAGATGATCCGAATGTGGCAGTGGTGTGGCGTATGTGTATCGATTACACGAACATGAATAAGGCGTGTCCAAAAGATCTGTTCCCACTGCCAAGGATAGAACAGGTCATAGATTCCACTGCTGGGTGTGAGTTGTTGTCGTCCATTGATGCATACTCTAGTTTCCACCAGATAGCTCTGAACCCGAATGATCAAATAAATACTGCGTTTATCACCCCGTATGTGGCTTATTGCTATCGCACCATGCCTTTTGGTTTACGTAATGCTGGGGCAATGTACAAGAGATGTATGCAAAAATGTTTGCATGACCAAATTGGTCAAAATATGCAGGTTTATGTGGATGATGTTGTGATAAAGACCAAGGAAAGAAAAATGCTCCTTGACGATATCAGGCAGACGTTCACGAACCTAAGAAGGTTCTGGATGAAGCTTAACCCGGAGAAATGTACCTTCGGTGTCCCGGCTGGAATATTACTCGGATTCCTCGTCTCCAGCCAAGGTATCGAGGTCAATCCAACTAAGATCCGGGCCATAGAACGAATGGAGTTGCCGAAGTGTCTTAACGATGTCCAGAAGTTCACTGGTTGCCTGGCGTCGTTGAGTCGGTTTGTATGTCGGTTGGGAGAAAAGGCACTGCCTCTCTATCAACTCATGAAAAAGTCGGATAAGTTCATTTGGACGCCGCAGGCCAATGAAGCCCTTGCTCACTTAAATAAAATGTTAGCCACTGCACCAGTGTTAGCCTCTCCACTATCAAAGGGGCCAATGTTCCTCTATATAGCCGCAACCAACCGAGTTGTAAGTGCAGTAATTGTGGTAGAGCGTGACGAAGAGGGTAAGTTGGTGCAAAGGCCAGTGTATTTTTTGAGCGAGGTATTATCAGCCTCAAAACAGAATTATCCTCATTATCAGAAAGTGGCATACGGTGTGTATATGGCAGCTAAGAAGCTAAAACACTATTTCGAGGAACACCGAATAAAGGTAATATGTGAAGCTCCCATATCCGAAATAATGAGTAACAAGGATGCAAGTGGCAGGATTGCAAAATGGGCAATTGAACTAGCACCTTATGCGCCACAATATGGCAGAAGAGAAGCAATTAAATCTCAAGCTATGGCGGACTTTTTTGTGGATTGGGCCGAGGTGCAATACGAACCACCATTGCTAGATCCGAACTACTAGAGAATGCACTTTGACGGGTCAAAAACGAAAACCGGGTTAGGTGCCGGAGTTGTGCTTACCTCGCCAAAGAAGGACCAACTGAAATATGTGCTGCAGATCCACTTCACTTCATCAAACAATGTTGCAGAATACGAAGCACTTATACATGGGCTCAAAGTGGCGAAGGAGGTTGGTATACACCGGATGCAATGCTTTGGTGACTCGGATCTCGTAGTCCAGCAGGCCTCCGGGCAATGGGATGCTTTGGATGCAAACATGGCGTTATATAGATTTCATGTGCAGAAAATATCTGGTTACTTTGAGGGATGTGAATTCACCATATACCTCGGGTGGAGAATGAGGCTGCTGACGTACTGTGGAAGCTCGGTTCAACCCGACAAGCAATTCCACCAGGCATAGCATTCGAGCACCTCAGGAAACCATCCATCAGGCCATCCCCGGAGTCCGACTCAATTTTTATCCTGGAATCAGTGGCTGTGCCCATGGACATTGATGAGGGAAGTGGCTCGTGAAACCCGGGGACTACCTTGGCAAACCCGGGGACTGCCACGACAAACCCGGGGACTGCACTGCATGATCCGGTAGAAGTTACGCCGGTGGATCTAATGGAAATTGATGAGGAAATATTCCCAGTGAGGGCTGTACCAGCTTGGGCATTGCCAATATTCCAATTCCTAAAAGACGGAACCTTACCCACTGAGGAGGTACTTTCCAGGCAAACTCAAAGGAGAGCGAAAGCATACACGATCATCAATTCCGAGTTATACAAAAGAAGTGTGACTAATGTCCTCCAACGATGTGTGGATCCGGAGGAAGGACTTGAAATCCTCCGAGATATACATCAAGGGGAATGTGGGAATCACGCCTCATCCAGAGCCTTGGTAGAAAAATCTTTTCGCCATGGGTTTTACTGGCCAAGTGCCTTAGAACAAGCGGAAGATCTTGTGAGAAAATGCAATGGCTGTCAGAGATATGTGACAAAAACACATATGCCAATGTCGGAACTCAAGACCATACCAATTACATGGCCATTTGCTGGATGGTGCTTGGATATGGTCGGCCCGTTTAAACCAGCAAAGGGAAATATGACTCACATTTTGGTCATGGTGGACAAGTTGAAAAAGTGGATTGAAGTGAAGCCAATAAGAAAATGTAATGGAGCTACGTCCGTAACATTTCTCAAAGACATCATCTTCAGATACGGTTATCCTCACAGTATCATAACAGATAATGGCACAAAATTTGATGAAGGAGCATTTGCACGTTTCTGCCGAGATAAGAAGATCTGGCTGGACGTTGCCTCGGTAGCCCACCCCGCATCGAACGGACAAGTGGAAAGATCCAACGGATTAGTATTATCCAGGATAAAACCCCGGCTCATTGAGCCGTTGCAAAGATCAGCGGGGTGCTGGATAGAAGAACTACCAGCAGTACTGTGGAGTTTAAGAACAACTCCCAATCGATCAACAGGCTATACGCCGTTCTTTCTGGTATATGGGGCATAAGCTGTATTACCAGCTGACATAGAGCATGATTCGCCTAGGGTCAACCAATACATAGAAGCCGAAGTGCAAGAAGCCCGGCAAAATGATGTTGATCTGCTAGAAGAAGCGAGAGAATTGGCATTTTCCAGATCCGCCATATATCAGTAAAATCTCCGACGCTATCATTGCCGGAAAGTAAGCCCCTGATTTTTCCGGGAAGGCGATCTGGTACTCTGGTTGGTACAACGTACTCCTGGCATGCACAAGTTATCCCCCCCATGGGAAGGGCCATTCATTGTGAGCAAAGCGTTGCACAATGATCCTTATTATCTTATCGATGCAAAGCCACAGGAAAAGAACAAGGCGGACAGGTCCGGCGAGGAATCTAAGCGTCCATGGAATGTAGCACTACTTCGTCCTTTCTACACTTATCACAGAAGTGTATGTATCCGAGTTCCTCATATGTCGGTATGTATGCCGGTAATGAGCCTATCAATGAAATCTTGGCACCTCGAGCAGTAACTCGGGGACTGCCTTAGTAATTTTACTTGTCTTTTGTGTTTATTCTTTTTACGTCGGCTGGCGTAAGTCGCTTCTGCTTAGGTCGGATTAGTAATGTGTGAGCACCAAGAACCTAACTCTTCGACTTGCTGCTGTCCAACAAGATTTGGCTTCATGGCAAGCAAGAGAACAAGTTTGGAATTGTGTAGCACATGAAAAAGACTAAGGGAAAAAACTTAATCGAGCCGACGTTTGTTTTTCGAACTAACCATATGTATACTTTAAATTTATCATGCTGAATTATTTTGAGCTAATCCCAAAGTTTCCAAGTATTGTTAAGACAATTTTTGAAGCTCGGACTCGTAAGTCATAAAACCGAACCAAGGTAGACACGGGCCGAGCCAAAAGATTGGAAGAACGAGAAAATGAAACTCGGGGACTACGCCCAAGTCAATCCAGCATAAAAACTTAGTAGCAAAATATTACTTGTGCACTTGATACAACTGCACCCGGAATACCGGGGATCTGATAAACTTTAAAGTTTTTCACTCAAGGACCAGTAGGAGGAGGAAGCTTGGCGTCATCTTTGCTATCTTCGACATCCGAGGCATCGTCCTCTTCGTCTTCATCCGAACCATCTTCTGCGTTTTCAGCATTTTCGGCATCAGCGGCACCAAGGAAGCTCGGACCCTCGTTCCATTCATGAATGGGGGCGTATTCGATGAGGCTATGAGCACAGGCCTTGCACCGAGCAATCCACTCCGGGTCGCTGGACCATTTGGATCCGGTGCGCATGCGCGCTAGGAGGTTGAGGTCGATCTTCTCATACCACGTAAGCACGTAGTGGAGAATGGTCTCAGCTCCGGCACGGCCAGCGGATTCCCTCCAAAGGTCGAGCTAGGTATCACATTCCATCAGTTTGTCGACGAGAACTGCGGTCCCCTCCGGAGTATCTTCATCAGGCCAAAAGACGTTGAAGATCCGAACTTCCACGTCAAGGATATCTTTGCCATAGTTCTTCACGATTTACACGCGAGAAGACAAGCTGACCAACAGGTCCTCCATGTCATAGGGAATTTCTTCAACGTCAGGAGCAATGGGGGTACCCGTCTCTCGGCGGAACTTAGCAACAGCGGTGCTCGCAATGGCGTTGCCCTCTGGAAATTTGCCTGAAAACAAGACAGGAGAAACAAGTAAGGAAAAGACATGAGAAGCAACCTGGAGAAGTATGCCGGATGAAGGAAAATAACTTACGGGAAATATGGCTATGGATCCGGGTTAACTCCTTGGTACAGTCATTGCGCCTTTTGCGAAGCTGCACAAGTTCAGTGTTTGCCGACTCGAGTTTGACGTTCGCCTCCTGGAGAAGCTCTTGGTGTTGGGGATATACTTTCCGGGTATCCTCACAGTTCCTCACTAACCAGGGTGGCCCACTTCGGGTTAGAGCTTTGCTTCATGGGTGGCCCAGTCGAGAGAGAAGACGGAGTCCAATCCGGCTACGGGAAGGCCCAGAAGACTTACCGACTTAGGCCCATAATGTTACTTGTAGTTCAAGATCTACTTTGTAACCAACTCTTATTCGTAGCCGGATTGATCTCTCCTATAAACCCTAGGCCGGATATCTATATAAGCCGTCCTAGGGAGAGCCTTTAGGAGACACCCAATACTTTAGACCCTCAACTCGCACAAGCGATACCATTGTAACCCATATTCCGGCTCTGTCGTATTACTGGATTGCTAGCAGGAGTAGGATCCGTCCAAAGCCGGCGGATTCGAACCTGGGTAAACTTGTGTGCTCACCAATACCATACGTCTCACTCACCTCTCCTCCGCACGCCTCGAGGACCCCCTCATGGCGTACTTGTGGGGCAAGTGAGCTTAGGATCTGCGTTCCGAGCGGAATCTGCAAGAATCGGAATCGGTGAGACCATCGCCGTCGGTCGCATCTTCTATGCCAGTGACGTCCCTCTCATCGTTCTCGACGAGACTTGGATTCCGGCTAGGGAAGCCGTGACTGCCTATACAATCATGTCTTTTGGCGAGATCGATGTTTACATCTGTTTCACTGAAACTGCCCAACCCACCCCAGTGGTGATGATAGAGGCAGAAGAATCTTCTGGGTCCCCTTTGTTCGTGGAGGCCGCAGAGTTCCGGATCTCAGAAAACCCTAATCCCACCTAGCCCACACCAGTTGCGGAGAGAGTGGAGAAATCCGAGCCTAAAGAAGACCTCACGGTCCAAGTCGAATCTGGAGTGGATCTCCCTGGAGAAGCCGGATCCCAGATCGACCCACCCGTGGAAGTCAAAATCCAGGAGGAGCATATCAACGACACTGATTCCGGCTCAGACGATGCCGGGACAGACAGGCCTTTCCTCAGGTACACACTAACACGTATGATACTGCAAGGCGCTAGCGCAGATGCAATCCTTGAAACCATTAAAAGTTTCGATATGGCTGATCGCGAAAGCTGCAGGTACCTCAGGAAGCAGGCATCGCACTTCGTCGGATATGTTAGATCCAGATCCAGCTCTGTCGATGCTGGAGAAAACACCGACTCGGTGCTGGAGGCAATTGGAACAAACGCCGACGTTCCCGCATCCTCGGATGAATCTATGACATCGGCAGATTTCCGAAAGTTCTCTGCGGAATATGAAGAGGAGTACAACTGCAAAGCTACAGAAGAAGGAGAAGCCATGGATGCAGGATCCGAGGAACACTCTCCCAAAGCGCAGGATGACATGGACGTCGGAGATAATCCTAAGGTCCAGATGTCCGAAAGTACCGATCAGAGCTTGACTCCGGGAAACGGACCTAAAGCCTTCTTTGCTACCGGCGCTGCCAAGAAGGCAAAGAAGAAGAACAAGAAGAACGAGACCCCGGCAAAACACCCTCTGACAGAGGAGGTGATTGCCGAGGAATACGAGGAAGACTCGGATGGAGCACTTATCCCAGACGAGTCGAAAAAAGAAGCATCGGTGGATGGACACGTGATCACTGAAGGTGCGCGTAAACTCATCGATGTCGCCTTAACCACACCTATCCCTACAGCTGCAGAACTTATTACAGATGAGCTGGACGAAAGGGCCTAGGCCCTAGAAGCGCGTCGTCAATAACTCCTTGATGAAGCCAAAAACATCGAGGTGGAAAGGAAGCGCATGTCAACCAAGGAGTACATGTCCCGTCTACATCAGAAGACACGGAAGCGTCACATAGATGATAACCAATTCCCACGTGTCCGTGCCGTCCTTTTCGAAGATGAGATGGGGAAGCCACAGAAGGATAGCAACGGAGATTGGGTATACCCAACACCAGTGCAAAATACCGTGGCACCTCATGAAATTCTATCAGCTAATCCTGGGCTAGAGGAGATACGCTTGGGTATCAAACTACTCAACAAGGGACTGGAGCAGCAGAAGGTAGCCCTGTCTGGAAGTCAAAAACTGGTCTCGGATTCTGACCAATGTCGCACAGATCCGGCATGGGCTGACGTAAGATCCCATTACGTTCGGGCGCAGTACCATCAGCCCGAACGCAGGGAAGACAATTATTCAAGAACCAGATCGTCGGGACAATATCGCAGAGCTACACATAACTGGAGCAATGTCGCTCCAGCAGCCGAGAAAGACGCGATCGCTGCACTGAATCCAAGGAACCCTCCCTGCTGAGAATTCAACGATCGAAAGGGAGAAGATAAGGAGAAACGTCGGGAGGAGGATCGTCAGAGAATGCCACCTCCTAGACATGAGAGCCGTCCGGCTGAGCCTCACCATGTTGGGAACAACGGACGAAGGAACGACGGAAATCACGCTGGAAAAAGCTGGCAGGGGGCTCGTCATAGTCAAGAACCTCCCCGGAACCGGAAAAATAACGCTCCGGATGGAGGCCGGCGATCAGCCGGAAACTATCCAGCTGCACCACCCTCTCCACCACACAGTTATCACAACGGCCCCCAAGGAGGTCAAGGAGGACGACATGGCGGAGGAGGTGGTGGCAGAAGCCGAAGTCCGGCTCCAAGGCACCGCAGCCACAGCCGACATTCGGGACGATCTCTATCCCCGAACAACGCAAGGCACAGGATCAACTCCAACATAGAGGCTCGGTGCTATGAAAATGATGACGTGTACGTGGGCCCAAAGTGCTTTGGACCACGCATCAGAGCTACAAAATTCCCGGAAGGATTTGCTATCTCAAGACATATCCAAGCCTACGACGGCATTGCTCGGCCAGACACCTGGTTACAGGATTTCTTCCAAGCTTGCTGCATCGCTAAAGGCGGAAACAGCCTGGTCACAACCCAATATATCCCACTTATGTTGCGGAAGACGGCACGATCATCGCTCAATGAACTTCCGGCAAACACCATCCACAACTGGTATGACTTGCAAAGTGCGTTCTTTCGGAATTTTGAAGGCACATATCGGAGGCCCTGTACGGTTGGAGACCTACAGCGTTGCACCCAGAAAGCCGGAGAAACTTGCCGGGATTATCTCGGACGATGGATCGACACAAAAAACTCCTGTGAAGGAGTAAACAATCAAACTGTGATTGAAGCTTTCATCGCAGGTCTCCCAATTGGTTTACTGCGCCATCGCTTGAAGTGTGACAAGGTTACTGATTTGGGAGAGATGATAGAAACAACGAGAAAGTATGCAGATGCTGACGACGATGCAGAGGGATTACTCAATGCCCTGGCTGCGCCTCAGTCGGCAAAACAACCAAAGCAACAAGCTCAGAAGCGCAAAAATACCTCGGAAGAAAAACCCAACACGGAGACAGCAGCAGTCACTACTTTTTCCGGGTCTGGAGGACGAGGAGGATTTGGCGGAGGCCGTGGGCATGGCCGTGGGACGTCAAGGGTCCAAGGCAGAGGAGAGCAACAACCAGGAAAAACCTACACTTGGGCCGACATTGCCAATAACCCATGTGTGCATCATTTAGACGCCAATGGGGGCTCGTCCCACACCAACGCTGAATGTCGTTTTAATGACGACATCAAGAGAGATGATACCGTGGGCTACAAAGATAAGCGGAAGAAGGGAAAGAAAAATCCCGAAAAAGACAAGGAGACCAAGCAAGATTCCGATATGGAGGAAGCTGATGCTTCAAATCCCAAGTCGGAAGGGAAGAAGACTTTTCCCACCAAGAAGGACACTTACGTCACCTTTCTCGGATCTCAACCAGCAAAGGTCAAGAAAGCAGTTCTCCACGAGCACAATGCAACAGTTCCGGCTGTCCCTCAGTATCTGGAATGGTCAGAAGTGGCAATTACGTTTGATCGCACTGATCATCCACCTAAATTACACAGGCGAGGAAACTACGCCTTAATCGTCAATCCACTTATTGACGGTTATGGTTTCTCCAAGACCCTCATGGGTGGTGGTAGCGGCATCAATATCCTCTATGTCGAAACGCTACACCGGATGAAGATCACGGAAACACAGCTGAACCATAGCTCTGTGATCTTTCATGGAGTTGTCCCAGGAAGACAAGCTAATTCCCTCGGAGAGATCACTTTGGATGTTACTTTTGGAACTCCAAAGAATTACCGGACGGAGGCACTTTCCTTCGAAGTGGTCCCGTTCAAGAGCGCATACCACGCTATATTCGGACGTCCGGCTTACTAGGCTTTTATGGCTCGTCCATGTTACATTTACAATATGATGAAAATTCCAGGCCCCAACGGCGTGATCACCATCAGGGGAGACCCGAAGAAGGCGCGAGAGTGCGAAGATGGAAATGCCGCCTTTGCCAAAGCCGTGATGCATGCCCAGGAGTACGAGGAGATCAAGAAGAGCATAGATCCGTCCGAGATGCCCGCAACGAAGAAGGAGGTCACAAATCCAAATCCAGAGTTCTAGGCATCAAAAGAGACGAAGAAGATGCCGTTGAAGGATGATGACCCCTCCAAGGTGACCCAGATAGGCGTAGGCCTAAGTAGCGCATAGGAAAGCGCGCTCGTCAAGTTCCTCCAAGCAAATCAAGATATCTTCGCATGGCAGCCATCTGACATGACCGGAGTACCTAGGGAACTTGCCGAGCACTAACGCTAAACCCATCAAACAGTCCTTACAACGGTTTTGCGATGAAAAGCGTAAGGTAATAGCTAAGGAACTAGCGCGGCTCGAGTTAGCCGGATTCATAGAAGAGGTCATCCATACTGATTGGTCGGCCAACCCTGTAATGGTCCCTAAAAAGGACACCACTGATTTAAGGATGTGTGTTGATTATACTTCCTTGAACAAGGCTTGTCCAAAAGATCCGTTTGCTCTGCCTAGAATTGATCAAGTTATCGATTCTACGGCAGGCTCAGAACTCCTCTGTTTTCTCGACGCATATTCCGGTTATCACCAAATCCAGATGAACGAATACGACAAAGTCAAAACTTCATTCATAACCCCCTTCGGAACCTTCTGTTTTCTTACGATGCCCTTTGGGCTGAAGAACACAGGAGCTACGTACCAGCGCACGATGCAGCGTTGCCTCCATGATCAACTCGGACGCAATGTACATGCATACGTGGATGATATCGCGGTCATGTCCCAAAAGAAGGAAACGTTGATTTCCGACTGGGAGGAAACGTTCACCAATCTACGAAAATACAACATCATGCTTAACCCGAAGAAATGCTTCTTTGGAATACCAGCCGCAAAATTGTTAGGTTTCATCGTGTCTCAAAGAGGCATAGAGGTGAACCGCGACAAGATCAAGGCTATTCTCAATATTTCCAGGCCAACTCGCCTGAAGGACGTACAAAGATTAACTGGTTGCATTGCTGCAGTCAGTCGATTTGTAAGCCGGCTTGGTGAAAGAGCCGCACCATTATACAAACTCCTAAAGAAGACCAAGGATTTTGTCTGGACTGACGAAGCTGAAGCTGCACTACAAGACCTGAAGAAAGTACTCTCATCTGCTCCTATCCTTGCAGCGCTGGAACCTCAGGAACCGATGTTGCTCTACATTGCTGCGACAAATAAGGTTGTCAGTATCGTTATGGTAGTGGAGAGACCAGAAGAAAATCAGGAACACATGGTGCAACGTCCGACGTACTTTGTTAGCGAGGTCCTGACAGAATCAAAACAGCGGTATCCGCACTATCAAAAGTTGGCTTACGGTGTTTTTCCAGCATCTCGTAAGTTACGACACTATTTTCAGGAGCATCCAATTATCATGGTGAGCAAAGCTCCCATGAGAGATATAATCCACAATAGCGATGCCACAGGACGCGTCGCCAAATGGGGCATAGAGCTTGCAGCTTTCGATATTGAGTACAAACCCCGGACAGCAATCAAATCCCAGATCCTTGCTAACTTTGTCACTGATTGGACTGAGACCAAGGAGAACATGGTCCTTCCCGAGTCGGAATATTGGACCCTCTTTTTCGATGGGTCTAAGGCTCGAGGGGGCTCGGGGGCTGGTGTGGTGCTCAAATCACCCCAAGGAGATAAACTTTTATACGTGTTGCAGATCCACTTCACAGCGACAAACAACATTGCTGAGTATGAAGCACTGCTGCATGGAATCCGGATTGCTAAGGATATTGGCATCCGACGTTTGATGTGTTACGGAGATTCGGATCTATCTAAGCATATAAAGCTATCGTGGATGATCTATCTAAATCGTTCGAGGGGTTTGAAGTTCAACACATCCCTTGAGCAAAAAATGAGGAAGTAGATGCACTATCTCGAATAGGCTCTGCGCGGAAAGAGGTCCCGGATGGCGCATTTTTAGAGCACCTCAAAGTGCCCTCGATAAAGGGAGTAGATGAGGAATATCCGACCAAATCCGACTCACCTTTGATAGCAGTTCTGGCTATAATCCCCAGCTGGACTCAACCCTACCTCGATTATTTGGTAGATGGCAAATTACCCGAAGACGAGGTACTGAGCCGACAGATTATCCGACGAGCAAAAGCCTATACTATTGTTAAAGGTGAGCTCTATAAATGGAGTGTTTCTGGGTTTTTTTAGCGCTGTGTATCTCCAGAAGAAGGAGTGGAAATCTTAAGGGAAATCCACGAAGACGAGTGTGGTCACCACGCTGCAGCCAAATCTTTAGTGGCAAAAGCTTTTCGACATGGATTTTTCTGGCTTACAGCTCAGGCAGATGCTGAACGATTAGTCAAGACATGCAAAGGCTGCCAAAAGTATGCCAAGCAAGCTCATGTTCCGTCTGATCAGCTGCGAACAATACCTATAACATGGCCCTTTGCGGTCTGGGGGCTTGATATGGTAGGACCTTTTAAACGATCCCCAAGTGGATTCACTCACCTCTTAGTGATGGTGGACAAATTCACAAAGTGGATCGAGGCTAAACCTGTCACTAGTTGTGATGGAGCAACAACCAAAAGATTTGTCGAGGATGTTATAATCCGGTATATTTATCCGCATAGTATTATCACGGACAACGGGAGTAACTTTTCCATGGGAGAATTGGCTGAATTCTGCGATGAGCAAAATATCCGGCTTGACATTGCGTCAGTCGCACATCCACAGGCTAACGGACAAGTTTAAAGAGCAAATGGTTTAATTCTACAAGGCTTGAAACCAAGACTCGAAGCACCACTACGACGTGCTGTGTGGGCTTTGGCAGAGGAATTACCCTCTGTAGTTTGGAGTTTGCGAATAACTCCGAAGAGGTCAACAGGATACACACCTTTGTTCTTGGTCTATGGCGCAGAAGCAGTTCTTCCTAGCGATTTAATTCATACTTCTCCTAGAGTGGACGCGTATATCAAAGAGGATGCTGAGGTTTCTCGACAAAATGATCTCGACTTAGTCGAAGAAGTTCGCGTCGTTGCTGAAATGAGATCAACAGCCTATCAGCAGAAGTTACGCAAATATCATAGCGAGAGAGTCCGAACTAGATCTTTCAATAAAGGTGATTTGGTTCTCCGGCTTGTGCAACAAAGAAAGCACAAACTTTCCCCAGTATGGGAAGGGCCCTTTTGAGTTAGTCAATTATTACACAAAGAATCGTACTACTTAACTGACATGAGGCTAGTCAAAGAAAGACCTGCTACTAAGAAGAGAAACAGAGCTGGGGGCAGTACAAATCCGGATGAGTTAGACAGACCGTGGAATATTGCTCAGCTACGTCCCTTTTATTCTTAGTTTATCCTTCTTTGTAATCATACATATGTACATGTTCTGTGAGAAATAAAAGTTTTTACCATCTTATTTCCTAAATGATCATGTCATAGTCGAAAATCCCAGAATGCTTGAAAGTACTTTATGCTCATGTTCGTTTTGGTTTAGATTTCCGATTCTAAAACTGCTACCTTTGGGTATAACTCTAAAAAATTATAGTCTTTACTTGGGTTATTTGTCTGATTGCTGGATGCGGGTATCTTCCAAGTAGTGAATTGGTGGTACTAGAAGCCGGCTATATTTCCGAGTTTAAACTGGTTTAGCAATTGAGCTCCGTTGCTCGGCAAAGTTTCCGGCTGAAGGTTTAGCCGGCTCACGAAAGGGACGAGGCGGAAAGCCAGATAAACGATAAGTAGAGACGGAAAATTTCAAGTGCTTATCTGAACATTTCAGGCATGCAAAAATTTCAAAAGCCAAAAAGTGCTGAATAGATTAAAAGCTTAGCACTAGCAAAAGTCAATAGTACTTAATATTTACAAAACGCATCATGTCTTTCTAGAACAATACATAGTTTTCTGATCTATGATGCAGGAGGAGATGAAGGAGCTGTAGGCTCGCTGGTTACTCCGCCTTGATATCGTTCCGAGATGTCCGGATCCGAGGTGGTCCGTTCATCGTTAGAAACTTCTTCGGTTTCTTCTGGAGGAGGCGGCGGAGTATCTACACGGATGAAGAAGGGATCTCGTAGCTGGTCAGATCAGCTACGTGGCACCCGTATCCGGCGCAGGAATGCATGATGGCTTGAAGGTCTTGCTTCTAGCCGTCTTCGTCTACCTTGCAGTACCCTCTGGTCACTTGCCATATCTCCATGTTTTCATGGTGGCTCATGACCATGGTGAGAGCGTTCTGTGCAGCAGTCCATGCGTAGGACATGTTCCAGTCCCGAACAAGCTGCGACATCTCCTTGGCCTTGTCCCACACCTGAAAATCTGACATGCTTGGCATGTCCGGAATCCTGAGAGACTCGCCAATGTCTTCAATAGACTGGCGGAAGTCATGCAAGAGATCACCGACTTGGGTAAGCCGGTGGGTGCGGGGCTCGGAGGAGGAAGAGTCCGTTAAGTTCAGAGGACCTATACGCAAAACAAGTTAAGAAAAATCCGAGATTGATGAAAGTCGAAGAAATGATAAGTCAGACAGATGGAACGTACCAAGAATGACGTCATCAATCTTGGTCTTCTCCTCCCGAAGACTCTGTAGTTCAGCCCGGAACGCCTCGGAGATATCCTTCTCTCTGCCAAGCTCATTCTTGAGGTCCGAGATAATTTTATCTTGAGCAGCGATCTTGCGATCACGCTCTTTGGTGGCCATGGAGGAGGATTTCAGGACTTGAGCTATGCTCCTTTCATGATCCTCCTTGAGCTTATCCAGCTCTTGGCGGAGTCCCTTGTTCTCCACCACCAGGGTCTTGAGGTTCTCGGCCTCTTCAATCACAGCGATGGATTGTTTCACCAACACTGTAAGTCAAAAAGAGCAACAGTTCAGAAAAATTCGACATTGAAAAAGCAAAAGACAAGGTTTAAATCTCGAAATGATTTACCTTCGGCTTCATCCTTGGCTACCTTGAGCTCAGCATTTTAAGCCGGAGAGCTTTGATCTCTCTCCGCTTATCACAGACATTGGATAATAATTCCTGGTTATAGGAACATACTTTCTGTAAGTCAGAATACCCAAAGTCAGAAAGCTACTTAAGACTCGGGCTAATATTTTTTGCTAAATATCAGCACGAGCCTTGGGGGCTACACTAGTTCATTCTTTGGCATCCTAATGAAGCATAAACTCGGATTCTATATCCTACTTCATGCTTCGGGGCTAGAGGATATGATATAACATAATGTAAAAACAAGAGTTGGAATTCCGACTTACATATTGCTCGCGGGTGAGTTTGTCTAAACCCGCGTTCACTTCAGCTGCCACCTTCTCGGCGAGGGTAAGAGGGATTACTGGGGTTGTTGGAAGCTCGCCAGTCCTGATCCTCTCGTCGCGAAGGCGAACTTGAGCGAGAAGGTCAGAGAACGTGACGTCCTCTGCTTCTTGTGCTTCCTCCTCAGGGGATAGATGGCTTTTGTCTAGGACTTTCCTGGCCAGCCGCTGGATTTCCTCTCCAGATTTCTGGGATATGCCAAACTTGGCAAGTCCCGGATTGCTGAGGAGGTTTTCGACGAAGACTTCAGCCGAGGGATCATTACCCGAAGAGGGTTCACCCTTATCTTGAGCTGACGCACCCACGGTGATGTCAGTCTGCGACCCAAGGATCGCAGGTTCCGTTGGAGGAGCCGGATCTTCTAAGACCACCGGAGAAGGAATGATCGCCGGAGTTGCAGAAGGTTGAGGGGCAGGAGTTGGAGGAGCCACGGCAGGAGAAGCTATGGTGAGCTTCGTCTATCGCAGGGGCTTCGTAGGAATCCCTTTCCCCTTACCCTTGATGAGAGGCTTTTCTCTGAGAATGTAGTAAAGTCGGAAACATTACATCTCAGAAAGAAATTCGAGAAAGGTACAAAGGCGGAAATTGTGAATGAAAGTTACCTCTTCACAACAGGCACTTCATTTGTGCCAACAGCCACTGTGGGAGCTTTGCGCTTCTTGAGCGCAAGGTCCGGCAATGGGACCACTTCAGTCTCTTGAGAAAACTCAGGAGGATATCCTTCGAGTGGAGCAAGCTCCGACTCGGGGAGGTCAGCAAGCTGAAAACAAGAAAACATATCAGCATTGCAGTGGTGTAGGATTTGGGGCTGATGCGGAGAGAGTCTTTTTTGGAAGACGTGATGGAATGCATCAGTCTATCCCCGTGGTACTGAAGTGGCTGGATCCGACGTGAGACCCAGCACTGGACCAAGTCGGATCCCTTCAGACCCACGTGCTTGATCAGATATTCGATCCGCCTCTTAGCGAGGATCAGATCGTCGGTGAGAGCCGGAGCAGCCTCGTCCCAGGTAGGCTCGGCCGTGGCAGCTCCGTCGACAAAAGCCGGCAAAGTAGTAGCTTTGCCGGAGCCGGAATATCCCTATGACAGAATAAAGTGGTTGGCCATTGTTTGACCGAGTCACTGGCAGAAATTTTGGGATATGACCGGTCTCGTCTAACGGAAAAGCTAATGGTGTCGGTGATGTAAGGAACACCAGCGGTAATGGAATTTCTCCGGACATGAAAATAGTACAGTTAGAGAAGCAAACTCGGCCTAATGCCGAGAAAGCCCTCGCAAAGCGTAGCATATGCGCTCATTTCTAGAAGAGAATTGGGAGGAAGATGTGGAGTTGAACTCCATAGTGATCTATCACCTCGGAGAAGAACTCCGAGGGAGGAAAAGAGAGACCTCGGTCCAGATGGGTGCCGAAGTGGACATGCTCGCCCTCGCGTGGATTGGGGACGGTTTCGCCGGAGCCGCTCCGCCAGTCGCCGGCGGCGAGAAGCCCCTCCTTCTCCACGTTCTTGACGCCATCCTCGTCAAGGGAGCAAGGGATCCAGATTCCCGGAAGCTCTCCTTCTCCGCAGCTGCTTCCGCCAACGCCGCCGCCACTGCCGCCGCCAAACTAGAGGAAGAAGATGATGGAGCCATTTTTCTCCGGTGAGAAAGTGACCTAAAAGCGGCGGTGCTGGGAGTTTTCTGTGGGGGAAGGACGAGAGAGCTCTAAGCACGCAGGAGGATTGGGAGGAAAGGAAACGGCAAAGACTGGTGGCAAGGAGAAGGAGAAATCCAAACCGCTTATATACACCTAACTGCGCCAAGATTCGTGCAAATGCTATAGTGTAACCGGCACGCGTCGTGGAAAGAACTGGGAATGACCCACGCGATGATTGCGTCTCCTCGATCTCCATGCTCGCATTGAAACGGCGCCTCGGTTCCACGAACCGCGGACCCACCAATGGTCGTGCTGACGGCACGCCTGTCCGATGACGTGACTTGACCATGCTTGTGTCAGGTGGCGTGGAAACCAAGTTCGGGCTTAATTTAAAATAGAGCTGGAAAATCCGAGTAACTAATTGATAGGTCCGACTTATTTTTAAGACCCGGATCATATTTTTGTAAAGTTTCAGGAACCCTTCAAGATTCTGCAAGCCGAAGATCAAGCTAGACAATGGTAAAATCTGACTTTGGATCTTGGAGGCCTCCGGGGGCTGCTGTTGGGGATATACTTTCCGGGTATCCTCACAGTTCCTCACCGACCAGGGTGGCCCACTTCGGGTTAGAGCATTGCTTCACGGGCGACCCAGTCGGGAGAGAAGATGGAGTCCAATCTGGCTACGGGAAGGCCTAGAAGACTTATCGACTTAGGCCCATAATGTTACTTGTAGTTCAAGATGTACTCTGTAACCAACTCTTAGTCGTAGCTGGATTGATCTCTCCTGTAAACCCTAGGCCAGATATCTATATAAGCCGTCCTAGGGAGAGCCTTTAGAAGACACCCAATACTTTAGACCCTCAACTCGCACAGGCGATACCATTGTAACCCATATTCCGGCTCTGCCGTATTACTGGATTGCTAGCAGGAGTAGGATCTGTCCAAAGCCGGCGGATTCGAATCTGGGTAAACTTGTGTGCTCACCGTCCGGGAATACCGTCCGTCTCACCCCCCCTCTCTTCCACACGCCTCGAGGACCCCCTCATGGCATACTTGTCATCAATCCAACGACACTTGGTCTTTGGAAATCTAGAGGGTGAGGCACTCCCGCGCTTCAGTATAGTCCTGGCCAGCTTTTTGAAGTTCGGCTTGGTGCTGCGCTTTTAGCTTCTTCATATCTGCCTTGAGCTTGGCAATCTCGTCATCTCTGGATTGGAGGAGGGCAAGATCGTCGTTTTTCTTCTTAAGTTCGGCCTGATGCTTCCCTGCTTGTTCGAGAAAATGCAGCATCATATTAGGCACGGGCACACTATTTTCAAGAGATGCTGAAATAGTTTGTTGACCCGGCAGAGCCGAGATATGAATGTTTGCCGAGCCACGGGGAAAAAGAGATAGAAAGCATAGCAAAGTTGAGCAAAAATAACTTACCCTTGATCTGGTCCAAATTCTTCCTCATGAGGATATTCTCAGCCTCCACCCCAGCTGCGGAAACCGAATGATGGATTAGCTCGGCAGAAAAAGACGAAGAAAAACAGGAAAATGCCAAGGAAGGAACTTACCCCTTTTCTCGTATTCAGCGAGAAGTGCATTATGCTTTGCGTGCAATATCTTGTGAGTGTCCAGCAGACGCTGAAACTCAGCGCTTCGGCGATTGGTGGTCACCTAAAAGGAATACAAAAAGGTATCTTAGTCTTGTGCATATTCGAAGTGTACGAAATCCGGGCCAAGTGAAACTTAACCCGACTCTAGGTGTGTGCATATTCGAAGTGTACAAAATCCATGCTAAGTGGAACTTAACCCGGCTCTAGGTGTGCGCATATTCGAAGTGTACAAAATCCGGGCCAAGTGTAACTTAACCTGGCTCTAGGTGTATGCATATTCGAAGTGTACAAAATCTGGGCCAAGTGGAACTTAAACCGGCTCTAGGTGTGTGCATATTCGAAGTGTACAAAATCCGGGCCAAGTGGAACTTAACCAGGCTCTAGGTGTGTGCATATTCGAAGTGTACAAAATCCGGGCCAAGTGGAACTTAACCCGGCTCTAGGTGTGTGCATATTCGAAGTGTACAAAATCCGGGCCAAGTGGAACTTAACCCGGTTCTAGGTGTGTGCATATTCGAAGTGTACAAAGATCCGGGCCAGGTGGAACTTAACCCGGCTCTAGGTGTGTGCATATTCGAAGTTATCAAGGAGCTACATTAATTTTCTAAGGAGTATCCGGCCGAGTAACAAGTTACTCCCCCGGAGGCTCGGGGACTAATGGTTATATCGTTAATATCTACAACATCTTAAGGAAAACAAAAACTAACTTACCTCCATCATCCGACCCGTGAGGTTAATTTCCTTGGCGGCAGTATTCATCTGTGCTAAAAATTTGGCGGGACCGAACTTCTCCGGGAGGTCGTCATTGTGGATGAACTCCGCCTTGTTCCAGTTGTTTACGAATTCAATCAAGGTCGGAGGGTATCGTTCGCCGCTGGGCATGTGGGGCGCTACCAAACCCTTGGCATGCGCTTCCCTCCTCTGAACCTGAGCAAGGGCCGGGCTGGTGTGCAAAACAAGTTGTTGCGCATCAGCTGGCTCGGTAGGGGCGCCCTTCGGTGGCGGAGTCTTCTTCGGGAGCATGGACACGAGCATGCGTTGTCCAGCCTCGATGGACGCTGCCCTAGTGGCGTCAGGGGTCTTTTTGCCCTTAGGCTGCTGCTGAGAAGTGGAAGTTGTTGCAGCATATTTTCCCTTGGGAGCGACCTTGGTGCTTTCTCGCCGAGGCTGAGAAGACTCGGACGAGGCGGAGGGGCTTGGTGTTGCTGCTGTTGCCTTTGCTGCTGGTGCCGGAGTTGGTGCTGATACTGGTGCTGATACTGGTGCTGGTGGCTTCTTCGGTGGAGGTACTGAGGGAACCTCGGTGGTAGCTGGTTGCGGTGGAGCCGAAGTAGTGGTGGCTGTTGCCTCAGCAGAGCCGGTCTCCCCTGCTCCAAGGTTGCCCTCTTCTTGACGAGGTGGGCTGGAACCCGGAGCAGCCGCTGGACCCTCCGGGATTGGGCTCAGCGGACGTGAATCCTCGCCGCGAGAGGGAGAAGGGATGTGTCGAAGTGGGGAGGCAATGCCGGATCCACTTTGTGGGACCTCCACCGCGGCCCTACCAAATCAAACATTGTTGAATAAGAAGATGTAAGAAAAGAAGGACAAGAAAATAGTAATGGGAGAAGAGGCTTACTCATCCGACGTCAGGGGCTCCTTGGGCTTCCGAGCCCTCCGAGCTATGGCCTTGGTTGTAGGCTTGGTGGCAGTTTTGTCTCCGGACTTCTTTCGCCTTTTGACGGGCTAAGAAGGTCCGGAGGAAGAGGTTGATGCAGCTCCCCTTTTCTTCTTCGGTGCAACGGGAACAGGATCCCCCACGGCAAGGGGAGGATCTTCATGGATCTGCCCACTGGGTTAGCTGATGCCGGAAAATAATAAGAAAGGGGGACAGCGTCAAATGCTTCCATCACATCAACATCCGAATCATCCTCATCGTCGGGCCAATCTCTAATAGAAGAGAGTTTACCGGTAGGTCGCTTGGTCGCGTCCAACATAGGAAGGAACATCTCCTGATCAGGTTCTTCCTCATCCGAGGTGTCCTGGTCAGGCGCCCATTTGAGGGTAGGGTCGGTGCCATCCTCGATGGTTTGCTGAAGAAACATCTAAGGAAGAGGAAAGGAAACAGGATTAAAATCTACAACAAAACGACCAACATATGATTCAATTCAGAAGAAAGTTTGGGGAGCGAGACTTACCAAAGGAGGAATCCTATCCCGTCAAAAATGTTCAATCCCCTACGTCCACTCAGAGGAGAAGTCCTTGTGGGTGGTGAACAGGGCCTTGACCCGGCGGTAAATCTCTATATTGCTTAACTCGAAAGACGAGGTCTGGTTGGGGTCGCAGCCCTAGCTCATGTGGCACACTTTGTGTGTGCGTTTCTGGAGGGTGGAGATCCGGTTGCGGATGAATGTGATCTTGGTGTCCTCGTTGCACAATCCGAGGTCCTTCAGCTCCTTGAACCTTTTGTTAAATTGGTTGGCCAGCACTGTGGGCTTCTTGGGGATAATGTCCCACAATTCCGGGTTAGGAGGACCCAGAGTATAGGGGTGCAGCCGGATCAGATCTTCGGTGGTGCTGTTCCGGACATAGAAGAAGGTCCGGGCCCATCCCTTGCAGGAGTCCATCCTAGTAACTCGGGGGAAGACAGACAGCCTCCAGGGAGAAATTGATGCAGCACCGAACTGCGTGAGTTGTTTGTCCTCCGGATCTGCGTGAGTTCTACATTCGGAATTACATTCCGGCGGAGGCCAAAGAACCGGATCCATAGCTCCTTTGTGGGCCATACTCCGGCATAACCCTCGATGGTGGAGGCGAAGGCGTAGAGAGATGTGATGGCGTTGGCTGGAAGGTGATGCGGCTGGAGCTCGTATGTGTTCAACTAGTCGTGGAAAAAATTGCTAACTGGCAAACCGAACCCCCACTGAAAGTGTGTTAGGAACACAACGTACTCACCCGGATTGGGTGAGGGGGCAAGCTCGGAGGAGGCGAGGTGCGTGGCGATGCCCTCGTGGATGCGCCTGGTCCGGTAGAGCCAGTCCAGGTCATCCTGGCAGACCCAGGAGCCTGCCCATGCGCTGCGGTCGGCATTCGCAGCATCATCCTCCATCTCTTGCTCGGCGATGGCGAGCTCTTCTTCTGTCATCTCGAGGTCACTGCTCTCACTGGCGCTAGCGGCGGTGGGTGGCAGCGGCCTGGACTGACGGGGACCCGTGGCGGAGGAGGTGCGCAGAGGCGACGATGGTGCAGGTGCACGCGGAAGCAGAGCGGCAGCGGCGTAGCTGCTCAAACGCGGTGGCGGCGGCGCTGTCGCAAGGAAAGATGAGGAAGAAGATGGGGCAGAGGGTCGCGGAAGTGAGGAACGGTCCAAAGGGGTGCGCCCCTCCCCTATTTAACCGATACCTCAGGGGAGTAGTGGGATCACATTTACGGACGGGCCACACTGTGTGGCCGTGTACAATCCGGATTGACCAATCAACATCGAGCCACACGGAAGGCCACAGAGCGCAGCGGATCCCATGACGTAACGTTATGATGCAGATAACGAGGAGGCAGGCACGATGTGACGTGCGCTACAGTGATGACTGACAATTACTGTGGCGGTTACTGTGGTTGGCCCTTAAAATGAGGCGATGTGATGATTAGCCTCCACATGGGGAAGCGTACGAGAGAAGGAAGAGAATACCGAATGAGTATGTGGTAACCCGGCCAGCAAGTAAAAACTTGGAATGTGCCAAGGGAAAGTAAATCCATAGAATCCGAGAGAAGAGGTAACTCGGAAAAGGAACACACAGCTCAGTGAAGTTGAACCTGTTGTGGCCTTAGTGGCTCAGGCAGCTAAGACCGCACCAGCTTCGGGGACTAATGTTGGGGGGATACCCACGGGTAGGGTCACACCGGGGTATAAATGCCGAGTTATCCAAGGTTCAGCAAGGTCAAAGCAAATGTTGGCCGAGTCACCTCAAGGCAGGCCGGATCACGGAGTAACCTGGACCAGGGACGTCCACCTTACATGGTCTCAACCGACTTAAGCCGTAAGTCGGTAAGATATATCTAACTTGTATGAAGGAACATGTATGTCCGGATCTTCTATGCAGGATCTGGGTTATATCAAGCTTGCAAGAGAAGGAAGGTATCTCGCTGGTGAAAAGGTGGCTGTTGTACGCGAGGTGTGAGCAAAGCGGACAGAGGCCAGACCACCGAGGCGTGGCCGACAAAGGTGACGAAGCCAATGTCGTGTGACGCAGGCGCCGCAGAGGCTCACGTAGCCTCTGCATGGGTGACGCGGGGGAAAAGTAACCCGGTCGGCTTACTATTTTGGGAGGAGGCATATTCCATAGAATATGCCTCCACGTATGCCCTAAGTGGAGACCTAGCCACCCCTATATAAGGAGGGCTAGGGCTTCTGTAGAGGGGGTTGATTCTTGACTGATTGGTTTCTGGGAGATTGCTCTAAGGGATAGCTAGTGGTGAGAGTAAGAGAGTTCTTTCTTCCTCTTCTCCCCAATACAGCTCTAGGAGCATTTGTATCCTATGAAGGAGAATCAAATACAAAGCTTGTGTGGAGTCACCACACTATCCCTCCCTGGATTCCCCTAGTGCATTTAGTCCCCACATTTAGCGTATACATGGCATCTGCTGTGACACCACCTAGACAGACACTAGTGGATCCATAGGTGGATTGTGAAAAGAGCACACATGCAATGACACTGGTGGATCCATATGTGGTATGTGAAAATAACACACATGCAATGACACTGGTGGATCCATATGTGATACGTGAGAAGAACAGTCATGAAATGACTCCAGTTGTTGTTAGTAAAAAGAACACACATGCAATGACACTAGTGGATCCATAGGTGTATTGTGAAAAGAGCACACATGCAATGACACTGGTGGATCCATATGTGGTATGTGAAAAGAACACACGTGCAATGACTCCAGTTGTTGTTACTGAAAAGAACATACATGCAATGACACTGGTGGATCCATGTGTTGGTCTCTAAAGAGAACACACATTTCAATGACACTGGTGGATCCATATGTGGTATGTGAAAAGAACACACATGCAATGACTCTGGTTGTTGTCAATGAAAAGAACACACATGCAATGACACTGGTGGATCCATAGGTGGTATGTGAGAAGAACAGCCATGAAATGACTTTGGTTGTTTTTAGTAAAAAGAACACACATGCAGTGACACTGGTGGATCCATAGGTGGATTGTGAAAAGAGCACACATGCAATGACACTGGTGTATCCATATGTGGTATGTGAAAAGAACACACATGCAATGACTCAAGTTGTTGTTAGTGAAAATAAGATACATGCAATGACACTAGTGGATCCATGTGTGGAATCTAAAGAGAGCACACATTTCAATGACTCTGGTTGTTGTTAGTAAAAAGAACACACATGCAATAACACTGGTGGATCCATGTGTGGTCTCTGAAAAGAACACACACGCAATGACTCTAGTTGTCGTTACTAAAAAGAACACACATGCAATGACACTAGTGGATCCATGTGTGGATTGTGAAGAGAACACACATGCAATGACACTGGTGGATCCATAGGTGGTATGCGAGAAGAAGAGCCATGAAATGACTCTGGTTATTGTTAGTAAAAAGAACACACATGCAATGACACTGGTGGATTCATGGGTGGATTGTGAAAAGAGCACACATGCAATGACACTAGTGGATCCATATGCGGTATGTGAAAAGAGCACACATGCAATGACTCCAGTTGTTGTTAGTGAAAAGAACATACATGCAATGACACTGGTGGATCCATGTGTGGTCTCTGAAGAGAACACACATTTCAATGACACTGGTGGATCCATATGTGGTATGTGAAACGAACACACATGCAATGACTCTGGTTGTTGTTAGTGAAAAGAACACACATGCAATGACACTTGTGGATCCATAGGTGGTATGTGAGAAGAACAGCCATGAAATGACTTTGGTTGTTGTTAGTAAAAAGAACACACATGCAATGACACTGGTGGATCCATAGGCGGATTGTAAAAAGAGCACACATGCAATGACACTGGTGGATCCATATGTGGTATGGGAAAAGAACACACATGCAATGACTCTAGTTGTTAGTGAAAAGAACATACATGCAATGACACCAGTGGATCCATTTGTGGTCTCTGAAGAGAGCACATATTTCAATGACTCTCGTTGTTGTTTGTAAAAAGAACACACATGCAATGACACTGGTGGATCCATGTGTGGTCTCTGAAGAGAACACACATGCAATAACACTAGTTGTTGTTACTAAAAAGAACACACATGCAATGACACTGGTGGATCCATGTGTGGATTGTGAAGAGAACACACATGCAATGATACTGGTGGATCCATAGGTGGTATGTGTGAAGAACAGCCATGAAATGACTCTAGTTGTTGTTAGTAAAAATAACACACATGCTATGACACTGGTGGATCCATAGCTGGATTGTGAAAAGAGCACACATGCAATGACACTGGTGGATCCATATGTGGTATGAGAAAACAACACACGTGCAATGACTCCAGTTGTTGTTAGTGAAAAGAACATGCATGCAATGACACTGGTGAATCCATGTGTGGTCTCTCAAGAGAACACACATTTCAATGACACTGGTGGATCCATATGTGGTATGTGAAAAGAACACACATGCAATGACTCTGGTTGTTATTAGTGAAAAGAACACACATGCAATGAAACTGGTGGATCCATAGGTGGTATATTAAAAGAACACACAATTCAATGACTCTAGTTGTTGTTACTAAAAAGAACACACATGCAATGACATTGGTGGATCCATAGGTGGATTGTGAAAAGAGCACACATGCAATGACACTGCTGGATCCATATGTGGTATGTGAAAAGAACACACATGCAATGACTCTGGTTGTTGTTAGTGAAAAGAACACACATGAAATGACACTAGTGGATCCATAGGTGGTATGTGAGAAGAACAACCATGAAATGACTCTGGTTGTTGTTAGTAAAAAGAACACACATGCAATGACACTGGTGGATCCATAGGTGGATTGTGAAAAGAACACACATGCAATGACTCCAGTTGTTGTTAGTGAAAAGAACACACATGCAATGCCACCAATGGATCCATAGGTTGTCTCTGAAGAGAGCACACATTTCAATGACTCTAGTTGTTGTTAGTAAAAAGAACACACATGCAATGAAATTGGTGGATCCATAGGTGGATTGTGAAAAGAGCACATATGCAATGACACTGGTGAACCATATGTGGTATGTGAAAAGAACACATATGCAATGACTCGAGTTGTTGTTTGTTAAAAGAACATACATGCAATGACACTGGTGGGTCCATGTGTGGTCTCTAAAGAGAACACACATTTCAATGACTCTGGTGGATCCATATGTGGTATGTGAAAAGAACACACATGCAATGACTCTGGTTGTTGTTAGTGAAAAGAACACACATGAAATGACACTAGTGGATCCATAGGTGGTATGTGAGAAGAACAACCATGAAATGACTCTAGTTGTTGTTAGTAAAAAGAACACACATGCAATGACACTGGTGGATCCATAGGTGGATTGTGAAAAGAACACACATGCAATGACTCCAGTTGTTGTTAGTGAAAAGAACACACATGCAATGCCACCAATGGATCCATAGGTTGTCTCTGAAGAGAGCACACATTTCAATGACTCTAGTTGTTGTTAGTAAAAAGAACACGCATGCAATGACATTGGTGGATCCATAGGTGGATTGTGAAAAGAGCACACATGCAATGACACTGGTGGAACCATATGTGGTATGTGAAAAGAACACACATGCAATGACTCCAGTTGTTGTTTGTTAAAAGAACATACATGCAATGACACTGGTGGGTCCATGTGTGGTCTCTAAAGAGAACACACATTTCAATGACTCTGGTGGATCCATATTTGGTATGTGAAAAGAACACACATGCAATGACTCCAGTTGTTGTTAGTGAAGAGAGCATACATGCAATGACACCTGTGGATCCATGTGTGGTCTCTGAAGAGAACACACATTTCAATGACTCTGGTTGTTGTTAGTAAAAAGAACACACATGCAATGACACTGGTGGATCCATGTGTGGTCTCTGAAGAGAACACACATGCAATGACTCTGGTTGTTGTTAGTAAAAAGAGCACACATGCAATGTCACTGGTGAATCCGTAGGTGCTATGTGAGAAGAACAACCATGAAATTACTCTGGTTTTTGTTAGTAAAAACAACACACATGCAATGACACTGGTGGATCCATAGGTGGATTATGAAAAGAGCACACATGCAATGACACTGGTGGATCCATATGTGGTATGTGAAAAGAACACACATGCAATGACTCCAGTTGTTGTTAGTGAAAAAACATACATGCAATGACACTGGTGGATCCATGTGTGGCCTCTAAAGAGAAGACACATTTCAATGACACTGGTGGATCCATATGTGGTATGTGAAAAGAACACACATGCAATGACACTGGTGGATCCATAGGTGGTATGTGAGAAGAATAGCCTTGAAATGACTCTGATTTGTTGTTAGTAAAAAGAACATATATGCAATGACACTGGTGGATCCATATGTGGATTGTGAAAAGAGAACACATGCAATAACACTGGTGGATCCATATGTGGTATGTGAAAAGAACACACATGCAATGACCCCAGTTGTTGTTAGTGCCAAGAACATAAATGCAATGACACCGATGGATCCATGTGTGGTCTCTGAAGAGAGCACACATTTCAATGACTCTGGTTGTTGTTAGTAAAAAGAACACACATGCAATGAGACTGGTGGATCCATGTGTGGTCTCTGAAAAGAACAGCCATGAAATGACTCTAGTTGTTGTTAGTAAAAATAACACACATGCTATGACACTGGTGGATCCATAGCTGGATTGTGAAAAGAGCACACATGCAATGACACTGGTGGATCCATATGTGGTATGAGAAAACAACACACGTGCAATGACTCCAATTGTTGTTAGTGAAAAGAACATGCATGCAATGACACTGGTGAATCCATGTGTGGTCTCTCAAGAGAACACACATTTCAATGACACTGGTGGATCCATATGTGGTATGTGAAAAGAACACACATGCAATGACTCTGGTTGTTATTAGTGAAAAGAACACACATGCAATGACACTGGTGGATCCATAAGTGGTATGTGAAAAGAACACACAATTCAATGACTCTAGTTGTTGTTACTAAAAAGACACACATGCAATGACACTGGTGGATCCATAGGTGGATTGTGAAAAGAGCACACATGCAATGACACTGCTGGATCCATATGTGGTATGTGAAAAGAACACACATGCAATGACTCTGGTTGTTGTTAGTGAAAAGAACACACATGAAATGACACTAGTGGATCCATAGGTGGTATGTGAGAAGAACAACCATGAAATGACTCTGGTTGTTGTTAGTAAAAAGAACACACATGCAATGACACTGGTGGATCCATAGGTGGATTGTGAAAAGAACACACATGCAATGACTCCAGTTGTTGTTAGTGAAAAGAACACACATGCAATGCCACCAATGGATCCATAGGTTGTCTCTGAAGAGAGCACACATTTCAATGACTCTAGT